>WEIT01031075.1:0-31440 GCA_013389985.1 Dryoscopus gambensis
CAATATGGACAACTGAATGTGAAAACAGGGATGCTGTTACGCATATAGGGTAAGTAACGTGGTCGGTGCCTTGACTGAATGTATGAAGTGTAACCATGCATGTAAAGCCAATTAGCTTGATAGAGAAGGCATTCCAGGCAAGTGGAGCCTGTGCAGAGCTGTGTCCCAAGGTTAAGTAACTGTGCCAAATTGTGTTCAATTCTTCACTTCTAAACTACAGTGAAGGTAGAGCAGCAGTACAGAGGAGTTCCTAACACATGCCTATACACAAGTCTCGGCAAAAATTCTCATTTCACAAGGAGGCATTGTAATTAACAACTGTAGGTAATGTGCCATCTGTTCCAGCCTGCCAGTTTGTAAAGGTGGGTAGTCAGTAAGAGTAGAGCATTGATAAGAGTTTTTTTTTTCCAGGAAAAGTGATGCTTTCAAATAAGAGAGGAAAGGTGCTGCAAGTTTTAAGCACACAAGGATGTACTTAAATTTGAAAAGAAAAAGCTGCATGGTGATGTGCTGTGAAACTCTACAGGTGTTTTTCTACCTTTTAGCTCTGTTGAAGATAGAACAGATAGAACAATGCTGAGATTCATGGGTTATCTGACCTGAGTGTAATAGCATGCTGTAGTCTTTGTTTTAGTAAGCAACAGTAGTTACCTCAGATTATCATGAGTCTATGCTAAGGATAAGCATGTTGTGCTCTACTGTTTAGCAAGTATTACTAATTACACGGTTACTATTTACACAATCACTAATTACAATTACTAATTACACAAGTATTTACTGGATTCTGTAGTACTGATGCTTTGGAATAACTTGCTGCTGAATTTATCACTGTAGGCCACTTACCTTATGCAAACCAATGAAAATATTTATCTTCCTGGCATAGTGCATCTGTCTTAAGCCAGACTTGAACTTACTAACTTCTTTCACTACCTGATGGCTCTTTTGACACATGCCTTTTTGGGCCTTTAAGAATCTGTGTCTGCCTTCTTCTAACACTTTGATTATACAGTCATGTTTTCAGGCTTAAATGGTAAGTGTTTAATAATGAACAAGAAAAACTATGGTATTCATCTTCTGCTACCAGAACGTTGCAGTAAACCTAGTAGGCATCAGACAGAATTTTAGAATGGTATTAATCATTAACTAAGGAGTTGAGTCCTTTAGAGAGCTGTGAAAAAGCTAAGATTTTTGCAAACTGACACAAGGTAAGCTATGCTGACCACTGGCCCCCATATTACCCTAACTCCAGATAGGAGTGGCCATTAGTGACTTGCATCTCACTCTGTGCTAAGGAACACTCTGTGCATGTTTGTGTCCAAGACAGGTACTGCTGCTTCTTTCTCTTAAGTCATAAAATCCAAGCTGGTTTTTCTAAAAGCTTCTGTTGGGCAAGGTGACTGTGACCAGGTCTGTGGGGGTCTACTTTCTACTAGTAGTTAAAGGAAAGGCAGCAGCTCTGTGCAACCAAGTGTGTGTGGTGATTAAAACTGACTCTTCTGGGGAATTGCTGTTTTCTTTGGTTCAGGTGACTTTATCATCCTAGTAGTTCTGGAATCATGAACCGTGAGTTCTCCATAGCTGTTCTGTTTCTGTATGTGGAAACACAGCTTTCTGGTATTAATGATACTGGCATGAATGCAGTATAGAGTCCATACACTTTGCATTTATTTAGGCCTGTTAATTATTTTTTTCCAGAGCTTGTCCTATTATATCTGGTAAGTCATTTTACAAAACTGTAGGTGGGTTTTAGATGCAATACACTAGAAAAGTCGTATTTTGAGCACTTTATAAGTAGGCAACGCTGTGGTGTCCACAAATCTTAAAAGCAGGTGTCCTGATACTAATTCCTTCCTAAGGACTTTGCTTAAACTGTTGTTCTATTTCTTTTCCTCTCCAGGAGAGTATACAAGGAAAGATTAGGACTTCCTCCAAAGATAGTGATTGGTTATCAGTCCCATGCAGACACAGCTACTAAGAGCGGCTCCACCACTAAAAATAGGTTTGTTGTTTAAGACGACACCTTCTGAGTATTCTTTCATAGGAGACTGCGTCAAGCAATCGAGATTGGGAGCTGAACCAAAGCCTCTCCAAAAGCAGAGTGGACTACATTTAAATTTGAGTTCCATCTAAATGTTGCTAAGATTTGTGAGAAGTCTCATTCGCCTTTGTCTTGTACTTCTATGTTGAATTTTTCTATTTTGGCCGAAGTAACCGTTACCAATCGGAATTTTAGTACACTTCACCCCCCCAAATCCATAAGTGTGTTTCTGGCCCACTCTGTAATAGCTTGGTAGAAACATTACTATTGGAAAAAAATTTGTTTATCCACAGTATTCCGAAAAGAAGTTGCATTTCTGTACCTGCAGGAAATTACTCTGTTTTACATTTGCATTGTATGCAGTAAGATTTTGCTGGTTTGGAAAAGAGTAAGGTGCATACAGTTTTCTAGCAATTTTTTTTATACAGCATCATCTTTGCTGTAACCTGTGCTGATGGCTGCTAGATTAATTTATTTGTTCTCCCTATTTGATAACATTAGTGATATTTTGATTTCAGTTGTTTTTGCTCATGTAATATTTGGTGAAGAATCTGGGAATATGACAAAGGTGGAATAAACATTAATTTTGTGCATTCTTTGGTAATTTTTTGGTTTTTTGTAACATCAAAGCTTTGCTATCGATTTATGCATTTCAGTCAAATCAGTGATCTTTTTGTGTGATTTCCTGAACATAAATGTGGATTTTTTTTTAATGTAACACCTTAATTTACATTCCTTACTAGAAATAGTATGTCTGTTTTTGTATCTTATGCTGTATTTTAACACTTTGTATTACATAGGTTATTTTGCTTTGGTTAAAATGGCTCAAGTAGAAAAGCGGTCCCATTCATACTAAGACAGTGTACAAAACTGTAAATAAAATGTGTACAGTGAATTGTCTTTTAGACAACTAGATTTGTCCTTTTATTTCTCCATCTATACAGCGAGTATTTGTACCTCTTGTGACAAGGCAGTCTCTACTGTGGCTTCTATTGTAGTGTCTTCCAAGAAGGATAAGGTCTGGCGCTATAGTCTGTTGAGACTTTTAATAAACCTATTAGATAGCACCCTAAATCAAAGTGAAATTATATTGATGTGGCTACTGTTCTTTCTTAGTGGTTGGTCTAACTGATCATGGTTTGTGTTGTTTCTCTTTTGACTTCTGTTTTATGACCAACCAAGAATTGCAAGGGTACAGAGAAAGCTGTTTAGTTTCAGGTAGGAGCTACACTAAAAGTGCTTTAGTGAGTGATTCTGCTCTAGGGATATAATGCCTATGTAAACTACAAGTAGAGCATACCAGAGACATGGCTACAAAATAAAAGACTGAGTATCTAGATAGCCTGCTATTACGTATGTCTTACTAACTGAAGCTTTGTTTCATTGTTTGAAAGTTACTCCAGGAGAGCTGTAAGTTAACTTGGAAGTTTACAGGATGGAAGAGATTTTGAGGGTTGAGTTTCATTTATTTTGATTGAAAGATAAGAGGCTTTTTCTTTCCACTCTTTTAAAGCAGAGCATGCAGCAAAATCAGTGCTTAATTGCTAGTTTCTTGCCTTTTTTTTTAGTGTGTGATGTACTTAAAGATCTTGCCAGGGCTGTGGAGCCTTTCTTCAGCTAAGTGTTAGGACAGGTGCTTATTGGGGTTTTGATCTTTGCGATAACTTATTAAAGCAAGTTTAGTCACTGGCAGTGAAACTTCAGTTGAATCTGCCTGATGAAGGCACTGAAGTGTCTGTGTGCTGAAATAGACTTGAACACTTTTCTTGCACATTTGATCAGAAATGTGTCATGAGGAGCATATCAGACTATGCCAAAAATGTCTGGATCATTATTATGGCTGTTTAATAGAAACACTTAAGAGCAGACATCTCTATCTAAAGATACTATGCCTTCAGTATTGGTCA
Source organism: Dryoscopus gambensis (assembly GCA_013389985.1). Lineage (NCBI taxonomy): Eukaryota > Metazoa > Chordata > Aves > Passeriformes > Malaconotidae > Dryoscopus > Dryoscopus gambensis. Next base: position 3,946 of record WEIT01031075.1, read on the forward strand.
TTAACCAGGATAGCTGGTGAATGTGGAGAGAGCTGTCAAGGCTGTTTGTGTGCTGGTTTCTGTGGATTCTTGTGTAACTGGTTGCCTGTCCTGATTCAGCACGTGTGCAGAGCAAGTCAGGTTTGTTTAATAGGTCCATTGGTAGTAGAATATAGCAGTCCATGCCTGTTTTCCAGCTTCGGCTAATCACCAGTAATGCTTGCATGCTTGGGAATGTAAAGATGAATCAGCTTCCGGAGTGGTGACTGCGTGTATGTAAATTGGAGCACGGCAGCTAGGCTCACTCAAAGGAGTGTCATTGGGAAACGTTGGTAGTGCTGCCCTTTTGCCAAGAGCATTGAGATTAATCTGAGTGCTGTTGTGAGAACTACATAGTATTGGGTTTGTTTCATTTCACTACAAGACTAACCAGAGTCATATTTAGGGTGGCAGCATTTTGTTCATCTAGAAAAGCGACTGATAAGTTTTTTTGGTATGGCCTCAGGTTTTTGAGCCTGAACCTATTTAAGCAGCGAGCTAACTTGCACTGCAGAATGAAAACTGCAGGCAGGTTGATTTGAGGCTCTTTGCTGCTCACATAACAATTGCAGTGTTTCTAGAAGACTTGAGAGGAAATTAGCTGGCATGGTTACTTTATCAAACATACAGCTTACACCTTTAATTCACTTTTAGAAGAAGCAGATGACCATGAACCTTGTTTTCTCCAGCTTGCAAATGAGTTTGTGCTGCATACTAATGTTCTTCTGATTATAATGGTGTCGTTTGTATTTATGTGCAGAGGGAGAAAGCTGAGAGCTCTCTGTTCTGCCTATTACTATAACAGCCACAGGCTCAGGAGAGGACAAAGCAGTAAATGTTGAAGTATCTGGTATTGATGCAAAATATTCAGTGTCATTAAAGTCCCAGCTAAAGGGGTGGCTGTTGTCAATGTGTGGTTTTAGTAAGCCTGGAAAGACTAGAGAGTAAATGTCTAAAGCATCTATTCAGAAGTGAGGTTATCTGGTACAAAACCAGCAGAGCAAGGAAAGACAGCAGAAATTGCTGTGTTAGAAGAGATGTAAGAATGTGCCAAAATACAGCCTGTGAAGATGGGGCAACAGATGAGGAATGTGTGAATTGGCATTTCTGGGTATAATGCAAGTCTTGGGCTGTGCAATGCTTTTCATTGTTGCTTCTGTTTGTCCTGCTGTGCTGTCACTGTCTTGTGTATCAAGTTGTCTCTAGCTCAGGAAACTTAACTTTAATGTTACCCAAATTCTGGAAATTTGGAGTAGTGGCTTTTAGCCAAACTTGGAGTGAGCTCAAAACTTCCATCTACCTAATGGAATCCTTTCTTACTAAATTGCTTGGAAAACGTACTGTGGACTCCATTCTGGGATCCTTACTAAATGCAAAAAAAAATCCTCAAACATGGCATTTTAGTCTCTGAAAGTGACATGGATCTTCTCTTTGATATGTGACCTCCCATGTTTCCAAGAAACTTTATTTTTGAGTCTAGGCCTGATGGTTTTAAAACTAGTTTTTAAGAACATCCTGCACTCAAGTACTCTGCTGAACAGTTGCACATGGTAGTTAAAACCATAAAGCTTTCAGGCTGCCTGGCACTTAACTTTTAGCTGACTTTGCCCTCTTAAAAATGGTCAGTGGTTTCTGCAAATTTTTTTTGTGAATAGGTTTTTACTTAGGTCTTAAAATAACTTTTTTTAATGCAGAATTTGTGCCTTTTCCCATTGAGCAAGAAACAGGCAAATGGAAATGACAGGACCAGTAAGGAAATAGGTATAACTATTTCACTTTGAGACGTTTCATACCTGTCCATCTAAATTCTTTGGCGCGCAGAGTGCATTAGCGAGCAGTGTGGCACCGGTCCTACGGAGTGCACCTGCTGGACCTCTCCATCATCGTGTCAGAGCTCCAGGAGCTGCTCAATCTCAAAGGCTTGCCGTTTTTGATCTCTTTGTGGGATACCCATTCACTGCAGCTGCTTGAACAGATTTTCTGTCTTACAGCTCTTAAAACTTTTGTATTCTGCCAGAATTTGTTTTCAGGTGTTTGGCTCTGACACTGCGGCCAAGCCTTTAATAAGCACTTAAATTCCTTGCCCTGTGATAAAAACCACGGTCACTCCTCCTCTTGCCTGGTGGCTGCCTGGCACTTTCCCAAAAGACTGGGATTCCCTCCTAGCCTTTCTGTTTTGGAATACAGCAGGTTCTGATGTCCAGAGCTAAATGTGAATTATGGCTGTGCACATGATGATTGTTATGCTTCCCAGCATTAACTTGTTATTTTGTGTGATGCCTTAAATGTAAAAACATCCTAGCTGAAGTCTGGCTGTTGGTATCAGTTTCCCTGCTAACCAAACATAACTCAGATTTTTTTTTTAATTCCCTGCTAGTACTGAGCGTGTGACAAGCTTAGCTGTGAATTTGTGGGGTTTATGACTGCGTGGGGTTTATGACTGCCTATGCTTTTCTTGTCTTCATTTTTCTAAATCCTGATGCTTTTCAAGCCTTACTAAAACATGTTTAATAAAGGGAAAAATTACACTGAGTCTAGTCACTGCTTTTTTAGTCACTGTGATACCGTGGAGAATTCCAGCTGTTGCTAAACCCATATAAAGACCGTGTGTGACTTCTTTGGCATAATAATCTGCTTACAGGATTTCATTTTTTATCTCTAGCCATGTAAGTATGATAATAGTGAAAATGATACTTGAAAGTGTGTGTGAATATATCGTATATAAAGCAAAAATGACTCATCTATTTTTTCAAGTAGAAAACTGTTTTGTTATTTCTAAAAGGTTTCTTTGACTTTCTGTAATGAATTATTGGATTTTGCTTACAATAGGTAGTTTAGATCAATCTTTTTTCCTATGTTGTGCCTATTAATGTTATCAAAGAGTTGGAGCCAACCTCATAGGTAAGGTTTGGCATTCTTTGAAGTAAAGCTAGTTTTTGAGCCTTATCTTCCTCCGTATGTACAGGGTAGTTTATCCTAGTGCATCTCGCCCTGAGCCGTACAAATACGCAGAAAATATAACGGGAAATTGGAAGGTACTACTTTATTTCTGTAGTTTGAATGAAAATAAAGTTTCTGAGGAACTAATGTCTCAGCTTCTTGACTCTGTGTGGGATGTAGAGAAATGCAGATGAAACATAAATGAGAATGGAACTACTTTGAAATGTGTCTTCACTCTTCGGTTTCAAGCTTGTGCGTTGCTGGGGCTCCTGCAGCTCACCCACGTATCAGCCTTGTTCTAAACAGAACTGATGTAACACCACTGCAGAATCACGGCTCACTGCTCTCCCCTTGTTTACCAGAGTTTTCTCCAGTAGGAAGGAGTAGTCCAAACATGTTGGTGTAGTGGATCAGCCACCAGGAAAGTGCAGATGAACCCTTAATGGGAGCTGCTGATGTGCCACTGCAGTGACACCAAACAGCTGGAGACAGCGCCGGGAAGTCGCAGGAGGGCTTTGCTCCGCCTGTGCTGTCCACCAGGGGGTTGAGTGCCAGAAGGAAACGCTCTGTAGGTGTTATCACTGCGCAGCTGTGCTCTTCACTGCCAGAGAGGTTTTTTGATACAAGAGCTGTTTGAGTTGGCTGCAAATTGATTCCACTATGTGGCCTCAGTTGATAGCATATGTTTGAAGTGGGAGTGCTCCTGCACAGTGAGGAAATGGTGTCAATGTCCAGAGGTGGAGATGCTGCTTCAAAGATTCCCTGAACCTGGAAAATTCATCCTTGAGTACATTCTCTAAAAGTGAGGGAGAGATTTACAGGCTGACATCTGGGGACAGATGCATCCCAGATTGTTTGGGTAAAAAAAGAAAAAAGCTTAGAATGGTCTTAAGTGTTTATTGCTTTATCAGTAGAGGTGTTTTCCCTGTACCCACCAGCTCAGGGGGTGGGGGGAGGTGGGCAGCAAAAGCAGAACTGAGGTTTGATTATTTTAAAAATTTTTTTCTACCTCAGGCTATAAGGGTTTTTCAGAGGTCATTTGCGGAGAAATAAAAATTGACAGCTAGATTCAAGCACTGATGGTTTTATGGAATTTTAAGGTAAATTCCCCAACAAGAATCTGGTATTCCTTTAATTATTGCTAAAGTAGCCCCAAATCCTCAGTGTTATTTAAGATTTGTGGGTGTGACAAGGCCACATGAATGTCTTTGTCTTCATTAAACTGGTGATTTACCAGTGTTTTGTGGGGGTTGTAACTGTGGTGCAAAGTAGTCATAAGCTGTAACAGCAGTAACTGTTTGAGCAATGTGCTGCACAAAAACGTTTGGATATGGATGACTTCTTCAGCAATAGATGATTCTTGCACATTTGTGTGAAATGTAAAAATGATGCATAGGGAAGAATGAGATTTTGTAATGGATTTGCTGCTTTTCCTTGGCCATTGTTTCTCAGTGGAGGTGGTGGTGTCCAGCTGTCCCTGCACAGCTGTGCACAGCTGTCTCATGGCAGCAGGAGCAGTGGCATTGCTGAGCGGACACCAGCACTGAGGCAGCTCTCAGCAGCTGGGAGCTGCTTCTCTTCTCTCAGCTTGTGCTGTGGGTGCTGTCGGTTCTCTCCAGTAACTCCAGGACTGAGAGATGAAGTTTCCACTTCAACCCTCTGACATAATCTACTCCAACTGCACTTCTACTGCATACAAACACACTCCTGGTGCTGTGCACTTGTTGCACTAACCCTGCCCCTTGTATGGCTCTCAAGATGGGTATTCATGTGAAATTCTAGGTGTTCTGCCAGAGCGGGATTAATCTGGATTGAATGCAACTCAACCAACCTTTCCTCTTCTATGCTCTTGAGGCTACAACTTAACTGCACTAGAAGTTTTATGGTTTAGGGTAATCTCTAGTTAAATTACCTTGAGGCAACTCGGTCCTACTCCTTGCCTTTACTTTTAGGTTTTTCTAGGTTTGAACAAGAGAGACTCAGCTTTTTAGAAATGCTGGAGTGTAGATACGCCTTTGTTTTAATACAGATAATCTTGAACTATGGCTTAGGTCTGCCTTCCTGCCCCCTAAAGGAATTTGCAGCAGAATTGGCATGTGTCAGCAAGGGAATAAAATTGGTGCCTTGGCAGCGTGAGGTGTTTCCAGTGGGATCATTTGCTGGCTGTCCCGTTGCCAAGTGCTGTGCCTTGCAGTGCTGGGTCTAGAGTTTGTAAGGAGGTTTGTACCGGTCTTAACCACGTTTGAGAATACTTCTGCCTTAAAATCCTGGTTTCTTCCCTATCTTGTGTCAGTGTTCAGAGGCTTTATTTTTGCCATTTTGTAACAGTTTCTGAGGATTTCCCCAGCATTGCTGAGCTGTGCTCAGTGGTAACTATTATTGGCACTATTAGAGTGCTAACATTTTCCAGCAGTCCTGGAGCGCCATGTTGGTTAATGCACCTGCATGCTGGCTGCAGCTGGGCTTGGTTTGCTTGCACTAGAAGAGATTCCTGGCTGCCTGGTGCATTTATTTAGGGTTGGTTTGAGGGGTTTCTTTCCAAAGCTGAACTGTAACCTTAAAATGGAGATTGCAGATAGTAAAGGCATCCTTTCAGTTGTGCCTATCAGTGTCTCCTTGGAGAGGGAGTGGCCAGCAGCAGATAGAGGAGCATCCTCACAGGAATGTGCCAGAGGACAGTGAAACTGTTACTCAAAAGCAACTGTGAGCTACTGGGGCACTGAAACAGCTTCTCCTGGGTCTGAAGTGGTCAACCCAAAATGCTGTTAAAATCTATAGGTTTTGTCCTAAACATTATAGTTCTCCTTTCCGGCTGCTCTGTGAGGTGACTGCTGTACATGTATCAGTTTTATTGGTTGCTTATCTTAATGCTGTGTTTTTGGTCTTTCCAGTTCACCCCATGCTGCTCCCTTACTACAGTGGACAGAAATTGGAGTTTCTGAAATGGCTGTGTTGGACAGGGCAGTTCTTATTTTCCAGTTTGTAGTCTGAGCTCTCCCTTGAGACAAGTGACTGTGAAGGCCTTTTAACTGCAGAAGACTAAGTGGGAAAGAAAATAAGCTTCCAGTTCTGTGCAGCAACTTGCCTTTGTAAACATCAATACTCAACCAGACAAGAAAAGAAAGACTTTTGCTCTCTGGATGGAGTTTGCTGTAGCACTGGTCCAATGTTCAGCTCAGGTGTTAGCAGAAGGCTCTGGGGTGATATAAAAGGAAGAAAGGCAGAGAAAATTTTCTGTCACTTCCTGATAGTCTGCCAAAATCCATGCTGGTTTTCAGGTCTGTGTGGGGAATGCTGGGGTAGAAAATGCAATCACAGGGCTTCCCTACCTTTCTTCTATCACTGTGATTATTTTATAGAAAAATAATTCAATTGAGTTTGGGCCTTGTAGAAAGGGAGACAATTCAGAAAAGCAGCTACTCAAATCTTTCGTTTTGGTCATCTAGTGAGACCTAGTGGTTTGCGTTCTTTTACAAATTTCAGTGAACACTGAGGACTGAGTTCTTGTTTTCCATCAACTTCAGCCCTGTGGCATTTGATCTGTTCTGTTCTTGCTACATTGTTACACATGGAGAAAACAGCCACTGACAGCTTAAAAACTTAGTTTGTTGTGTTTTTTTTTTTCCTTTCAGCAAAGTATTGGGATTTTGTTTGTTTGTGGTGGTGGTGGTATTATTTTTGCTTTGTCATTAAGCAACACAGGGACAACCTATCGTGGTCTAGATTTTGCTGCAGAGGCTCTAGAAAGAGGCAGGGAAAGCAATGTGTGGTTTAGGAATTTTGCCCTGGAAAAAGGAACACCTCAGTGACAGAGAACTGGCAGATATTAGGAAGATGCAGCAGGATGATGTGCTCCCTTGGGGAGATGGTATGCCAGAGGCACAGTAAGAACAGCTCCAGTCCCTTCACTCCGCAAACTCCCTGAATCCAGTGCCATCCCTGGCTTTTAGGCATCCTGCTTTCTCTGTTTTGTGCAAGGCTGCTCTGCTGAGGGAATGTGGTGCACATTTCCCTGCAGCACACACACAGGAGTGTTTGGGAGCTCCACCAATACACACACACCACACTGGGGGTGTGTGTATTCTTTCCAGACAGGCTCTGGAAAGGTTTAACAGCTGGGCCTGTTCCCACCTCCTTCCTGGCTGAAATGATTGGATGCTGACTCAAATACTTACAAGTGCACATTTTCCAGGTGCTGGCCTCCAGCTGCCATCTGCCCTCGGCAGTAATAAGATGGTTGTATAACAAACTTCCAGCGGTGAGCACACGTGTGAGGAGACATTTTGCAATACAGCAGTAGGCAGCATACCCCAGATGGAACTCCAGTGAAAAGAGACACACAAACCTGCAGGGCCTTGCCTTTTCCCAGCAGCTGGTATCATGTTTGCCATGTTTAGGATCACCTGAAAAAACCTTCACTGTGTTTTCTTGTAAAGCTCTTCCTATCTGCCTCAGCAAGAAGGACTTAACACATTTGGAAAAATCAATAGGCTTGTGCTGCAGGGGGATGTGGCATGGGCTGGCTTTTGCAGTGAGCCCTTGAGAGAGCTTATTTCTTTTATCTAGTGGCATGAGATGTTCAAGAGGAAAATAACTGTTGCAGAAAATGTTCTTGTGCCTTGCCACAGTCCAAAGCTGGACATGCCATAGTTAAAGCAGTTCTCTGTAGCTGCCTGGATTAGAAAGGTAACTCATAAACCACGGTAGATGTTTTTGAAAATGCTGCTACCTGTTTTCAGCATGCAATTTGATGTCAGTGTTGTTCTCCCTTCAGTGTAGGAGGACAAAAATGTGACATATTTGTTAATTCTTATCTATTACTATGAGTTGTGGTACAAGTAGGAAAAATGAATTATATGTAACTGTAGAACTGAGCTGGCCTGACAGGAACTTGTCACTAGAAGAGGATATGCTTTACTTTTCTCCATGTGGTAAAGTCCAGGACCTGTTTATTCTCTGGAGGCAGTTTAAAAACCCAAAATTTCCCCCAAATGCAGGGGTTTCATTACTGCCAGTAAAGCTTTAAAGATACTTTATTACTTGGAGCATTCCATGCAGAAAATTACTGTTCTGGCTCACTTGGGAGCCAGGAGCTCTGCTGTTTGCCTTCCTTTGGCACATACTGTATGCTCAACCATGCTTATTTTAAACTTGAGGCTGACAGCAAAGGTGTCCTGCTGACTTGGTTAAAATATTGACTGAACTTTGCGTCCTGTTTCCAGCAGTGGCCAGTGACAGATGATTAGGAAACAGCTTAAGGAATGAAAGATCCATAGTGTGATTTTTCCTTTGGGACACCTTGTCCACTTTTGGCAAAAACTGTGCACCTAAGACTTCTGTGTTTAAGAGCTCCTGATTGATCTGTCTCCATTAATTTGGTGAGTCCCTTTCTGAATGAATTTATAATACTGTTTTTTGAAGCTGACACAGCAGTTGAATTTCCAGCATAGCGATGCATTGTGAGAAGGCGCTTCTGTTTGTGTCATTGTCGCTTCCCACAAAAAATTCAGATTAAGCCTCCCCTTTCAATTCAGTCTGGTGGCAGACATGTCAGAACTATCACTTAACGAAAGGTGGGGGAGATACCTTTGCTTTAGGATTGGTTTTTTGTAAACTGTGCTCTCTGCCAGTCCTGTGTGCAGTTCAATTTGCATACTTGTTGTGGGTTTCAGTTGTTGAGTACTAGAAGCCTGGTTAACAACTTAATATCTTCCACCTAGGGCCACGCAAACCATACAGTTACAGTGTGTAAATAAAAGTCTTGCAATTTAGCCATAATTGCCGTGAAAAGAATGGAATTACAGAAGCAGAAAATCTGATTTCAAATTTTAAAAGAAGAGCAGCTCCTGATAATTAGCACAACTTTTCCAAAGTAGTACTATGTGCTCCTCTCCAAGTCTGCCTCACCTTATCAAGAGGACCAGGGTTGTTTCAAATGCAAGCACCCTGATAACAGTTAAATCACTAGGTCCAGATGTCACTTGGCAGAGCTGTCTGTAGGTACTGTGTGATTTTCACTTTGCTGGTGCTCTAAGTCCTCTTTCAGTTAAAAGTAACCAAATGCAAATGGTGCATATTTGCAAAGGAACCTTCTCTGCCGTGCTCTGGCCTCGTGTCTTGCTGTTTTCAAACAGCCCCTTGATTACTTCAGGAACCTCGTGACCTAATAAATGAAACAGCCATAAACAAAGGCAGCCTAATCTCCTCACTCAGGCATTCTGCCACGGGAAGTCAGCGTTCGCTGGCTCAACACTGTCAGATAGAAGAGGCACTGAGAGAGAGGTGACTCATCATGGAAACTCATCTTTCTCTGTCATGGAGAGGGAGCTTCATGCATTCTCCCCTCTGTCGGGGCTCTGCCCATCAGGACCCACAGCAGCCCGAGCAGCGGGAGCCCAGCTGTGGGGCATGAGCTCTACTTCCATGGGAGCATCTCCCTGGGTGAGCACACGCCTGTCTCTTCGCGTTGCCTTCTTCCAGAATTCAGGCTCCCTCCTCCACTGAAAAAAAAAAAAGCTTTGCAGTCTTTTGAGGTATCTACAGTAGCTCTTTCTTTTAAAGCTGACCTTCAAGGGAATAAATGCTGTCAGCCAGATCCTACTTCATGCCGTTTGAAGAAAGGCTGAAGTGAGAGAGATGTTTTGAGAAGGTCCTGATTATTTTTTCTTTATTTTCTATTCCGCTTGTTCTTTATGTCCCATTTAAGATCCTGTCTGTCCTGGGTGACAGAATGGCTGACCTGGAAATGTAGCAGAAGTATGAGCTGACAAGAGCAAAACTTGGGTCTGTTTGAGAGGAAGGTTTCTGTGGGGTTTTTTTCCCTTCCTTTGGTTATTCTAGAATAATTAATTCATGATGAAGCTTGCAAAAAGGAAGGAACTGTTAAATACTAATATGTATAAACCCCTTGCTCTCATAGGTATTAACTTCACTTTTTAGGGAATTTGACCTGTTACTGGAGCCTGAATTTCAGGTTTCTAAATTTCTGAATTTCAGAGCTTCCATATTGAGAGAGTCTGTGTCTGCAAAGGAGTAAAAGCCTGACCTTGATATAATTGCTACAAGTGTTCTGTGTAGAACTGTTCGTTTTTCTCTGCCAAAGAAATGTCTTATCAGATTTGATGTATCATGTTGCCTCCTGAAAAACTTAACTCCTTTCTAGACAAATTTAGTTGAAGATAAAAATACTTCTAAAACTAATCGTGCATTATTCATACACAAGTTTTAGCAGTAAAGGAAGTTTAATGAATATGCCTCATCTTACCTCCATAAAATTAACTTTCATGCATCTCTACTGTAATTTATTAATTAAAAAATTCTTATTTCTTAAGCTTACAAAAATACCAGCCAGTCCACATAATAACTTCTCAAAGATACATTTTCTACAGTCTAAGAGTAAGGGGATACAAATCTTTCAAGAACTGGTTGAAGATCAGCTCAAATAGCAGAGAATTCTAGCTATAACCTACTTTCCTTTGAAAAAATAAAGAGGAGGAGGAGATTGTAAGATTGTTTGCATTTTATTTCAGTCTTCAGATTTAATTGAGGTAGCTGTATTTGTTATGGACCCTAATAGGCTGTGTTTGGTGCCTTTATCTTAAAGTGTCTGAAGAGAGCTGTAATGCAGCTGCAAACTCTGTGCTCAAGGTTGAGAAGCTCAGTGTGAAAATTGGGTATCGGTGCTGCTGCTGAGTCATGCTGACAGCTCAGCCTGGGCAGCTTTAATCAAGGTTCAAAGTGGAACAGGGATCTCTCTGAGCACTGAGGTAAGGCCGAGGCAGTCCTGCAGGCACCACTGGTGCTCAGTTTGCTTCTTGCTGAACCTGCTGTGCCAGCCTCTGAGCTGACAGTAAGGGACAGAACTTGGCTGCTGATCCTCAGGTTTCTGGGACTGTAATTAGGGCTTTGTCTTTTTGACTCAGTGCAGAACATCTTCTTAAAGCAATCTGAACAGTTCCTTTGCTGTCAGATGTCACTAGGGGTGTGAACAAATTTGCATTGACTTCAAGGATGGTGCTCAAAGTGTGACTTCATAATTTTCCTTAGATGTGATTAGGCGGTCTTGCAGTGGAGGCTGCCAACGCTGCCAAGGGACTGTGGGAATATCTATGAAATACTATTTACATGTGAGTTAACTGTTGGCGGATGAACTTAACTTTCTTCTTGTAACCAGTCAGGTTAAAACTCAATCATGCACAAGGAAAGCCAATGGAAAAGGGGTTTTTGTCTTATGAAATCACAAGACCAAAGTGTTTTCTGCCCCAATCAACCATTTGTGGTATCTGCCACAGGATGTCATTTTGCAAATGTGTATCTGCCATAGAAAATGGGTCCATGGAAAAGTTGCATAATGACAGGTGTTCTTTGTCATCAGGTGGGTTTATGCCAGGGGGTAGGATGTCCTTCCTGTTCTCTGGCTTTATGGACACACATTTGGTTGGGGGAAAAGATGTTATTTGTATGTGATAGTTCATATCCTGTCAGGGACTGTTTGTCCTTTCAGTATGAGTCACACTGGTCTAAGCACTCACTGCATGATGCCAATCAGTTGTTTCATCCTGTTAGTTCTTGTTAAAAATAAAGCTGGCTTGCTGCTCACTCACCTACCTTGCATTAGCTATCTTGCCTTAGATAATATGAACCAAGATCACTCCTTTTCTCACAACCGAAGACAAAGCCCACTTTTGAAGTGCACATGACTCCTCCAGCTCTGCCAGCTCTGGTTTGCAGCTGCTGTCAGTTATTATTTTCTCAAGGTTCGGGTTTCAAGCTCACCTATCTGCCTGACACTGGGAGGCTTCACTTTGGATCTATTCACTCGATCTGACTTTAGATTTATTTACCACTAGGCTTGTTTTACTGTTCAAGTAAGGGCTAGCCCCTTCCTAGAGCAGAGCATGTGGTGTTTGTCAGAGACAGCTTTAAGGCTGCCAGATAACCTGACCAGTCTGGTCCTCTGTAAACAATTCTGTGGGCTCTGCTAATAACGATAAAGCAGCTGCACTGGAGATGATTGGAAGGTGCTGGTATCTGTAGGGGAGCAGACTAGTACTGCTCCAGCGTGTGACTACTCGTGAAGAAAAGCACTTTCGAACTTAAGAACATTTATAACCTCTTGTTACTGGTGATGGCACCCATCTGCAGTTTTTCTGCTGTCAGTGTACGTCACCAAGCCCCAGATGCTCATTGTTTTGTTCTCATCAAACTCCCTGCTTTGGTTCACAGGCCCACAAGAAAGTCTCTGTGGTTCTTTGCAACAAACCAAACAATTACAAACCCTTTCCAGACCAGACTGGGTGATGCTTATCAAAGTGTTACTCATACAGATCTTGCCTGTATTAGAAAAAGTGTCTGCCCCTAGAATGAGACAGCTGGATCCATGGAACTGCTGGTTAACTCAGTTCAGTCTGTATCTGAAACTGACTTTAAGCCTTGCAGGATTAATATAAGCTTTTTCAGTTAGGGATTATAGACCTATGAAAATGTGCAGGTGCCATTTTGCTAGTTAAAATTTGTATTTTAGATTAAATTCTAAGGAATTCGGGTATTTTAAGAGTTTTATTCATGCCTGCACAGGTAGGCCAAATTTATCTGGTAAGCATCTGTGATGAAAACTCTGAGAAAGAAGAGCGGGTTTGTTACAATGACAGCAATAGAGAAGTGATGGCTTTAGGTTAAACCTGTCAGGTTTCACCCCTGCAGGGAGGGTAAGGAGGGAAACACCTTCATCCTGCCTGCAAACCATACAAACAGAAAAGCAAAGACTACAAAGCAGAAGAGGTGAAGGGAGACTCTGGGTCTAAGGAGATGGCTCAAAAAGAAGCACTGTGTCTCCTGCAAATAGTTACTGTGATGAAGCATGGGAAGGCATAAAAGCAGTCTGAAAATTTGAGTATTTGCATCTGCAGAAAGAGAGAAGGGGAATGAGAGTGCAGATCTTGCTCTTTTTTCTCTGACTCTGTTGCCAGAGGGCTAGGACAGGTAATGGTTGCAGATGAAGCTGCTACTTTCCCCTGTCTCCAGGGCATGTGGGCAACCTAGAAGCCTTCTTGCATTGCTTTCATTTTGGTGCAGCTCTGCACCTTGCACCAAATTCTTCTGGAAGATCTGTGGACTGTTATTGCCTGCCCTTGCCTTTCCATGCGTAAATTTTGCAGGAGAAATGGATCAGTTTTGCTTGATGTGACTTTGCTGTCTGCTGCCTTTAAATCAGCTTCAAATGCTATGAGACTCAAGTGGTGGCAGCTGGGAGACTGCTTAGCTTCAAGCATGGCTGGAGTTGCTCTGTGACCTGAAGGAAAAGGTGACTGCATTTTACTCTCTGGGTGGCAGAATGCCATGCATTAAGGGCCACGGAAAGTAGGTATGTGGGAGGAAGCCCTTACTCAAACAGTTAATACACCTAAATGTGAAGAAAGAGGATTTGGTGTCAAAGTACATCTGTTGCCCGTGGTTTGATGCAGACAGCGTGACATGTATTGCTAAACCTTTGTTCCAGCTGTCATAGACACCTAAGTTTCCATGATTTTTCATTGGCTGCTGCTTGTGAAATTTGCTGCTTTTGAAATTTACTGCTTCTGACATGCAGGAATATTTTTTTCAAAGTCTGAGTGAGCCTGCAGGATCAGGGTGTTGATAGAACAGAGCTGACCACACTCTGCTGAAAGCTTTAGTCCAGCAGAATTTCAACTCCTGGTTGCAATGGTAGTTAGAAAGAAAGAGGATCAAATTGGACAGCTCTCATCAAGTCCTCTGATTCATAGTTTCTGAAGAGATTCTTGTCTTAGTCTACTCTTCTTTGCTTTATAAAGGAAAATGTATGTATTTTTCCCTTTTTATTTAGAGAGCAGGCATGGATTAGGCTTACTAAGCAATAATCAGCTTTCACTGGTTTAAAATTAACTAAAACGGAACTAGTCTTTTTTTCTCTCAGCTGGTGACAGTAGGGGACAGAAGGTGTCTGGAGGAGGTGGCTCAGGCTTTTGTGGCACTGTGAAGAGAGGTGTGACCTGCAGCAAGCTCTTCCTGTTGCCAGAGCCAGGGTGCCGTGTCCACCCTGGATGAGTTTTCCTCAGGTTGGCTGTATGAGAGAGGTGAAGTCTGCACTGTGTGAGGGAGGGATAGGTGTTATCCTGGTGGTGATGGGAATGCATGTCCTAGGGCTGGTGGAGAGCCAGCAACAGCGGGTGTCCTATTCTACTGTCCACCACCCTCAACCTGTTCCCCTAAAGAGAATGTCCTCCCCTCTCCTATTTTGTGCTGACAGTGAAATGTTTACTTTGAGTTGTACCTGAAACAGGTATGTGGGGGATTTTAAGCCCCTGCCCCCTGCAGTGGGTAAGGACATCAAGAGGCCTTTGCTGCCTTCTCTTTCTTTGCTTTCTCGCTGTCATGCTGAGATCTGCAGTGTTTGTGACGGAGGATGCTGTCCTGCAGCTAGAGGGAGTGTTCCTTGGTCTGTGGGCACGGATGTCACCCACCACATCAGGGTGCCGAGGGACTCATCCAGCCTGGCCTTGAACAGGGCCTCCCAGGAATGGAGCATCCATAACAGCCTGTTCCAGTGCCTCAGCACCCTCTCAGTAAAGAACTTCTTCCTAATATCTAATTTAAATCTCTCTTCCTTTAGTTTAAAACTGTTCCGCATCTCCTATCATTATCTGCCCATGTTGTTGTTACAGGACCTGACCCTTTGTCAGTGTGTCCTTCTAGCTCTGTGTAGCCCTGTTTGTATCCCTGCCAGTGGGCTCGATGTGCTGGCGTAAGGAGGCTGGAGCTTCTGTGTTCCCTAGCACAGCTGCTTTGTGGGGCTGAAGATGTTTGATTTTGCTTTACCTTCTCTAATTAAGTTGTTTTATTTTGAATTTGTGTTTGGGTGTGGTTTTTTAACATGCCCACTCATCTGGAGCCACATAGTATGTAACTTCAGCGTGTATCTTCAGACTCACATCGTGCTGGGTTTTGATTATTTTTTTTTGGCAGAACAGCAGCTAAAGTTTCCCCTTTCTCACTATTGAGCAATTGGGCCAATGACCTCCTCCTGAAATCACAACTGTGATCCATTTTCTGTGCTGAAGCAGCAAAGGTGTAATTGTTCACAGCATAGCACAGAGCTGTTCCTAGCAGACAACACTTCCCATTTTCGGTTTCTTCTGTTGGCCAAGTCATGCTGGGAGATGTAACTTAAGGCTAAAAAACCTCCACAGGGTGTGCAAGGCCTGTCTGTGTGTCAAGCATCTTTATATCTCCTCTCAGACAGCACTGAATTGGAGAAGGCTGTTTTCTTTTTCTAGCATTAGGGGGAGCATAGCTGTTAAGAGAGAGACTACATGATTGGGGAAAAAAATAAATGAAAACCTCACAAACTGAAAAAACAAGTTCTGAGCCTTACGAGTCCGGTTTAAACCCTGTCCCTACACAATGGCCTGTTTATAATCTCTGTGCCACCAGTAACAAAGTTTCTGCAGGCACTGAAGATTGTAGGACCTTGCTCTCAGACATCAGGCAAAGAGGAGGAGTAGAAATGGACAGCCTGATAATTTTGTAGTCCCCTAGGAAGAAGTAAATGAAACTGAGAGGGATTAACAATTGCTGAAACCTTGTTTGGCATTCTGGAGGCCTTGTTGTAACAACAATGTTGCAACAGCTACTCAGGAATGCTATTATACCACCAGGGCTGTCTCTGGGAAGTTGCATTTTCTAAACTATAACTTCTTGGTTTAGCTTCCAGGGGTGTCATTGCTGATTGTACATAGGACCTTGGATACAGGGGGAGATATTCTTCTCTATTTCTAAGCCCTTGGCTCTGCAAATTAGTTTAGTTTTACACTTTGGTAGAAACACTGCCCAGTAAGCTGTGTGGTAAACCTCTCCACCCCCAGCCAAAATCCCCAAACTCTTACCGATCTTCTCAGAGCTGGAGTTTCACATGTGGGCTCAAAGTTCATAGACTTAGGTAATGCCTCTGCTGCTACTTCTACAGGCTTGTGCTCCACTCATGCAGAGTACCTTATTGATGGGTTCCCTTTAAACCCCTAAGGATGCTTCCTGCTACTCAGTGAGCAAGGCTGCCTGTGCGCACAAAAGGTACCAGATAATGACATTTAGGCCAAATATGCTATATGCAAGGGTATTTTACTTCATATGCTTTTCCATGACTTAGCACCTCCTTTAATCATTGCATGTCAAGCTCGTCCATTCTGCACACATTCTGTTTGCTTCTTTAGGAACAGTACCAATGTTAATATCACTGAGAGAATCAAGGACAAAGTGTTTAAGAAGAGTGATTCCTTTCAAGGGAATACTTTGGGATGCCCAGAGCAGGGATGCCTGGTTGTCAAACAATGGTACTGGTGGTTGCAGGAAGACTATGCAAGGAGGACAAAGTGTAACTGGTATATGTGGATCCTTCCTTGGTAGTATTACTGAAGAGGAAGCTTTTATGAGACCTGTGGTGTTTGCAGTGCAGCTGGAAGTCAGAGAAGGAGAAGAGGGAGAGAGTTGGAAAGGGCCTAAAGAGGGAAGAATCCTTGGAAGGGCAAGGAAGGAATTCAGAAAGAAAAAAACCTTTGTAGGTTGCTCTATGAAGGGCACAAAGGCAACTCATGTGCCTCAGAGTGACAGTGCCGTGAAAGTTACAACAGAAATCGCCAGTGGGGAAGGATATTCTTCTTTCCACCATTTAAATTTTTTTTTTAAAGTTTACTTCAAAAGGATGGCAGGAGCATGAGGCAAAGTGTTATTTGTGTAGCAGAGAAGAGACACTTATGAGGACATCTGTTTTAAGGAGCTTCAAAAATAACCACAGGAGAGGAGTGTGTTTGCAGAGCGCAGCAGGCGACCTGCAGAGTAGTGGAGAGTGAGACAGCAGTGGTGCCCTGAGTGCAGACAGCCCCAAATGTCTACAGGATTGTGTACATTTGTACTCATTGCCAAACCACCCCACCCTGACCCCAGTGGGTGTTTTACAAATTGAAGGAGGTGCTATTTCCATGTTTTCTGCCCAAAAACATTGATCCCTTTTCTGTTGCTCTCTTTCTTGACCCCTTTTTCTTAAGTCAGCAGCTTTTAAATTCCATTTTCAAGTCTTTGAAAAGTAACCCTGTTTCAATTAATCTCCAAAACATATGGCAAAGGAATGCAAATTTGGGTACTACTCCATCCCTGAGATGAGGTCTTGTTCACCAGGAAAAGGAAGGAAAAGCAGACTGACAGATTTTGGAGCAGGATGCTCATATCCAGCGTTCTGCCCTAGCCTATTTACTGCTGAGTACAGGAACAGGCAGCAAACTTGGCCACTGATTTACTGAGATGCTTTAAGAAAGTCCATTACACCTTACCTGTTGCTTCAGCTTCCCGGTGGGTAAAACAGAGAGGTGAGAAGCACAAAGTTTATTCTCATTTTCTTTCTAAAGTCTGTGGTTTCAGACAGCTCTGAAAGTGTTGTGGTGGAGGATTCAATGCAAATATCAGGTGTGATCCATTAGTGAAATGACAGGGGTAAAACCAGATGGCATGAGGCATCCCACTGGGGAACACAATGTTTCAGGCACCAGGCCGTTAATTTCTCCTGTTAGCCAGGTAAGAGAGCGTGTTTGGTAAAGACCAAATGAAAACTGAGCATAATTGCTCATTGGGAGATTGACCCCTTCCATGGCCAAGTACTCCTTAGAACAGAACGTTGACAAAACATGCATGATGAATTTGCATCTCTATTTTCTAGTGTTACATTGGAAAATCAACAGCAGACATCACTCCAAAGTAGCAACCAGATGTTTCCTCCCTGCTTTTTTTAGCTATCCACTGTGGGTAACAGAAACATTTCCCAAAGAGAAGTAAGAGTTTGAGGTATAGTAGCTGATACCACTCTAGGAGGACACAGCTGTATTTCTTTCCTACACTAGTGGCTGTCAGCAAGTAACACTGAGCTGACTTTGGCTATTCCCTACCTCAAGGGAAGCATTATCCTCTGAGCTCCCTCCAGTACTGTGTTTTCTGATAAAGAACAAATGTTTCTGCTGAAATCAGTTCATGCTGCAGTGACTACTTGGAACAAAGCTTTGCTTTTGGCTATAAAAGTTCTCACAGCAGAAAGCTAACTATTTGGAGTTGCACAGAATTATTCCATATTCACCTGGCTATGCCTGGTATAACCATGACTGTACTTTGGCCAGTGTTTGGAAGCTGAGTACAACCTGCAATGCAGCTTCATGTGTCTGTAAACCAAGAAAGGGTTGTGCTTTGGACAAAATTTGATATTTCAAAAGTGTTCAGTAGCAGTCAAATTAGCTAGTCAAATGAGTTCACCAATGGTCATTTAGTGCCCAGACTGCTTACACCATCCCACTGGATACCTCTTTTCAGTGCCCAAGCAAATTGCAAACTAGGCCCTGTAGGACTTGCGTCTGACTGCTTTCAAGGAGACTCTGTCTTCTAAGGATGGAGATCACTTTTGGAATGGGAGCTTTGGCATACTGGGCTGAATTCTGAGAGGTATTCATGCATACAAATTGTTTGGCTTTTAAACTTTCCTTGAAGTATTTAATGGTTTACTGTTTTGATGTCTCTTCTGGCTTTGCCAAGGTTAAGCTTTTTCTATTACTTTGTAACCACATAGAAGATACAAAAACAGTTCACTCTCAAGAAATTTATGGATGTTTCATTCCAGCTTGGACTCAGCATATGGCTTTCTTTGTGTAGCTGTTTGATTGCATCATCCTTGTTTCAGATGTGACAATTTGGCTTAAACCTTTCTTTTCCTTGTGTGAAGTGTGATGTGAGTGCATTACACCATTCGGTTGTGCGTATCCACTGGACATGCTGTTCTGTGCTATGGGATTATGGAAAACTGCCCAAAGTTTTCTCTGACTGCTGCTGTACAGATGCAGGCAAGGTAGCAAATGTAGCTTGTTAGGACAAATTTGCATTCTGAAACAGAACAAGCACTGTAAGCAGGCACCTGTAAACAGGTGTTCTTTATAGTGCAGAACTGAGTGCAGGCTCTTCCTTGTCCACCAAGCCAAAGCTGTGCTTGTGTTTGATATGGTCACTGCTCCTGCCACCCTTTCTCCCAGTTTGGCTGCAGGGTCCTATGCACCTTGGCTTGCTCCCTAAATGTCTCACTGCTGCCGAGTCCTGAACCTATCAAAATCTGGGCAATGTCCCTTTCTCCCTCTCCAGAGCCCAGCGAGGCCCTGCGAGCATCCCTCTGGAAGGCAGACACCAGCAGGCTGCACAGCGGGGTAGTTTACCGCTAGATGGCTGGACCTCCTTTTTGTCCAGCTCTCAGTTTTGTTCCCAGCTCAGTGACTGTGCTCAGCCCAGAACAATGGACTCGTTGTAAGCTCTCTGCCTGCCCACTTTATAGCTTAACATTTTTAAACAGATGATACTTTTAGCAGATTTACCTTCATGATGAATAGTTCAAACTTTTGAAATGTACTGAAAGAGCTGTGGTAATATCTAAGAAAATTTTAGCCTTTTTTGCTGGACAAAAAGGAAAAGCTCCCTAGTCCTGTTCTTGGGTTTTTTCCCATTCCATATATAATACAATTTTCACTGAGTCTTATTTTGTAGGTGTATGCATAAGTGGGACACATTTAACAGTTCATCACTAAGACTGGAATACAGCATCATAGTGCCCTGAATAGTCACAGCCGTGTACTTTGATCTGGTGAATTTGGTGATGTAAAATCTGCAAAACTTTTAGACACTGACATACATGCCAGTGTGATTTGGGGCAGCAACGTCTTTCCTTCAAGAAAAATTATTTTGGCCCACAGTCAATATCTTCAAAAAATTAATACCTCTGGATGTCAACCTTCCTGATGATTGCAGACTGATACATCATACAGAACAAGAAGACCCACTTCAAAAGGACGATTTTGCCTGCCTGAAAGCAGACAAGAGGAATAGGCAAAGAATCTGTTTCTTGAAGATACCACTTTTTTTTTCCTTATCAGTCTCTTCACATTTTCAACTCTGTTACTTGTATTTACTGGGCTCACATCATGTGTCTATAGATGTATTTGTAGCCTGAGTTCAAAACAAGAGAGGTATGTTTTTAAATTAAAATAATTTTAGCTATTTTGCTGTCACAGCGCTGGCTTTTTTTTAATGCTTGCTATTTGCAGGGGTAAGGAGGAGTCATTGTTCCTGCTTCCAAGGTAGTATAATCTAAAATATCAAACCTGGAAATCTTAGGGCACTTTAACAGCTCTTTGGGAGCCTGAAGATGTGCCTAAAAATGATGATACATGAAATAGTAAGATGGAGATGAATCTAGAAATAGTTCTGGGGTGGGTTTTCTTTCCTTTTTTAAAATAGCAGTCTCTCACAGTTCAATTTTTTTAAAGCACTATGACAGCAAAAAAAAAAAAAAAAAGAGCTGATGGTATAACTGGTGTGGTAGAAGAGCAGGAAATTAAAAAGAACTCCACCCATCAAGACCCACAGAGAAACACAGGTAGTGAAGCATACAGCAAATGATGAGCCTCTGAATAAACAGACTTCAAAAGTAATTGCTCAACCCAACAAGAATATTAGTGGCTACTCTGTTCTCATCTGCAGGAAGGTTTCTGGTTTTGTTAATGCAACAGGAGAAAGTAAGAAGGGCTTGGAAATTTCCACTTAGTGAACTTGCAAACAAGAAAATTGTAAATTTTTTGAAGTGCTTCCTTTTTACAGGTGCCTGAAGGGTAACATGTGCAGATTATTTATGAAGTGCAACCTCACGTTTGGAAGTAGTCCAGAAACAAAGTCCTACTTGATCCTGTCACAAGCAGAATGTTGTTGCTGAGCACAGAATGTCAAAGATGTAGCATTATCACAGCATTGTGTATTTTCTCCTTTTTTGAAGGAAAAAGCCATGGTTTGTAATCACTCTAGTACTGCTCTTTTATGCTTTTTGGGAATGTTGAAATAAACTTGTTTTATTTACCTTGTTCCTAAGCAGGCCCACTGATATAAGCTATACAGAATACTGCTGTAAAATACCTGTTCACTGGCGCTATTACAAGTGCTATGTTTGCTGTGGCAGCTCTGCATAACATCTGAGATATCAGAAGTGTCGATACCAAAGGTAAAGGAAACTGGTATCTTTATCCAGCTATGTGGTAGCTGTCACTGGATGTGAATAGACAAGGTGGGTATGAAGAACCAGACGCAAAATTGTGAGGAAATCAGCTTAAATGTATCACCAACCTTCCTTTGGGATTATCAGCTCACTTGCACTGTCCTAATGAACTGTTAGAGGCCCTCGATGCACCCTGTCATGTAGTCTGACAGACAGGAGACACCAATGTCACAGCAGAGATGACAGCATTTTTGTCACTTCTCTTTCCATACCTCAGTTGAGCAAACCTGTTCCCAGCAGAGGGGAGGGGGTGGCTCCCTACAGCCAGGCTGCACTGCATATCTGGGCCCTCCTCCAGCAGGTGCTGACTCCCTTGTGCACCTCACTGCTCTCCTCAGAGGGTTTTGGATCAACTCTGCTGTGAAGGCAAGGACGTAAAGTCCCTTCAGATCACAGCATCTCTATAGCCATTCGAATCAAAAAGCAATGAAAAAAATGTTGCTTGGATTTGAAATGAGAGCTTTTTGCACAGTTGGCTTTTTCCACTCTGTTCTCAGCAAGACAATTGAAGTCCCTGCCTGCACAGAGGTCTGGGGGCTGCACTCCTGACCAAGCTGGCCAAACAGGTACTCCAGTGCCTTTTAGCTCAATTATTGGCCAGGCAAAGGTGGAAAACTCTCTAAAAGCTGGGCTCTGAGATGAATTGCTCTGCTAGCCTCCCCTTCTACCACTCTGGCTGCAACTTAAAGCCTCCAACAGCCAGATTTGCAGTCGTGCACTCTCTCATCCCACCACCTGCTTGCACTCCCTGACCTTCCGACAGGTTTACAAATGTTCCTGGAAAGAGGGGCCAGAATGATTCCTGAGGGATTGTTCTTGCAGTAAACTCTAAGCCAGGCTCCCAGGAGAAACAAAAATCATTAGAGGAGAAGATGGGAGGATAGGAGAAGCTCAGGTGGTTATGGCCTGAGTAAAGGAAACCCTTGAAGGGAAACATTCTCAAAGATTACTTAAAATGGTGGATTTGCAGAAAATCTTATCACCATTAAAACACACTCAGGAAACAGTCACTCTCCTGAGTGGTATTACAGAGCAAACATTGTAAGTTAAATCTCTGAGTTGAGTGTGTCCTGTATTGTATGATGAAGAATGGCTGAAAGCAGCTCAGAAGGCCTTGAAAAACCTAATGGTCATATGGGCTGTTATAGGATAAACACCAGTTGTCCTTTTGGAGAGAGCATCATCAAGAATTATACCTGAACCTTCAGGTATACACAAACAATACTCCATATTTGGGAAGTGAGCAGCTTCCAAATTTGCAGAGTTTGTCCAATACTTTTAGTAATCCAAATCTAAAAAGATAAATTTGGCACTTACTGGAGTCTAAGTTTATATTCATATTAACAATTATAGCCCAGTAGGACCAGTAATGGAAGGGGAGGTGATTACCCACACTGATTGCAGTCATCCCTAATTTAGGACTGCAAATCTGTGTCTCTTTTTGTAGAATAATGCATATGTTTTATCTCATTAAATCCTGTCACTGTCGTGTCCATGAAACGGTTGTAAGAACTACCTCATAATTTATGCCCTTTGGAGCCAGTTTGGTTGTATGAGTGCTTGGAACCACACCTGCAGCCACTGTGTGCCAGTGAGCTATGGACCAGGTATGTCATACTATTCCTGCTTCACCTTTGTATAGACTTGTCAGGGGATAATTCCTGATAAGAGAGATCTCTTTAAAAAACTCCAGAACAGGGGCTTGCTGAGGCACAGCACCCACTACAGAAACAGAGCTGTGTGTCAGGACGTTTGCCCCAAGCAGCACGGTGGTGCAGCCACAGCCCTGGCTGGTCCTTTGCCCCTGCCTGCACAGCGTGGGCAGGAAGTGTGCCACCACTCCCACCCCTTCCTCCCACAGGGAGAGAGGCAGCAGCTCAAGGTGCCTGACACAAAAAGAAATAAAGGCTCAGATGTGCATTTTCTTGAGAAAGTAAATTCAGACACAGTGCAGCTGGTTATTTGTTGTTATTTGGTATGCCTTAGCTTCAGTTCCTGGCCTCTAACCCTGTAAATATATAGACATGCTTCATGCTTTGTGAGTCATCCTAACAACAATGTTGTTGTTATCCCATTATAATGATGTTGGGTTGGTCCTGCAAGATGATATTATTATCCAGTACTGAGAACTAAGTTTCATATGAAAAAGCAGCTCAATACTTACCAGTGTTACCCATAAGAGTAATTAGTCGGTACTTGCACTTGTTATTCTTGAGGGAGGCTGAAGTCATATTCACATCTGGGGCAGAGCATGCACTTCCACCAAGGCCAATACAACTTGTATCACTACTTGAGTTTAGTCCTAAAAGTCTCATCTCAGAATTCCTTCTAAACCTAAACAACGTCCCCTCATCAGTGCTCACACTCTTGCTAAGCAGAAAACAAAGTGTTTTTATGGTTACAAAACTAGAAAATGAATGTGGTGATGTATTTTCCTTTAAATGGTTTGTTCTGTGTCCCCCTTCCAAAATGTATGGTATATTCCTAAGATGTAACCCTGCCTTTGATCCCTCCCCTGTGAGCTTTTCATTGGTTCAAGCCTTGGGCCCGCGGGCCCTTCGAAACCCTGATAAGGGAATGCTCAGAGGACGAGGCTCTCTTTCCGCTTGGATCTTTTCCCCTCTCCCTTCCCTCTCCCCTCTCCCTTCCCCCTTCTCCCCCGCCCCTTGCCAGCGCTGGACCAAAAATAAACCCTGACTTCACCACCAAGGAGATACTGTGTTTCTCTTACGGCTTGCTGCTGCCTGCAAAGGTGTAGCCCAGAGACTCTGTGGAAGCCCGGTGAGCTTGCAGCCCCCTTCTTTCTACCCGCAGGGAATGTTGCCCCAGGACCCCTGCCTTCGCTAGCCGGCAGAGAGCTAGGCACGGGTCACAACAACAAATGAACACAAATGGCATTATGAGCTATCATGTTATTTAGACTGAAAAATATTCTGAGGTAGATAATACTTCTGACTCTACAGATCTTGTCTGTCAGAAAGCTCTATGGTTTCCCCATGGAAAAAGATTGCTATCCTATGAATTCCCACTAAAATGGAGTGTCTAGGAAATAGCTAGACTTATGGACACAGACACTGAACTCTTCTTAGACCACAGCTCTTTATCTCAGTGCATGTGGCACAAGGTGAGATTGGCAATGGGATAACTCATGGAACTACAGCCTTCACTGTGCTGCTCTGCCATTTCTCTTCTCAAGTCACTCCTGCTTGCATTTCTTTTTCCCTGGAAAATGTCAAAGAGTTCATACATCAAAAAACAGGAGCTGACATAAAGACAGAAGTACTGGATCTAAGGAATGACTGATTTGAGGAATTGGGATGAGGACTCTTTACTTGGTGGGAAGTAAGAATTTCAGAGTCCGCAACTATACCTCTTTTAAGAGATGAACTTCTCAAACATTCCACACTTATTAGTATTAGAGTTAGCCAGGTTTTAGTCAGAAGAAATCCATTTATATCAACATCTTAGAGATGGGAAAGAGATTTAGTCATACAGATGGCACTTTTTCTCAATGTCATTAGCAAATCAAAGCATTGCTGGTGTTATGAAGGACTGTGCTGCTAGAACCAGCTTTGTCATTGAAATACTGCCCATTAGTACTCCTGTGCCTTGTCAGATGAATTATGAACTGATGGAATTTGAATAACTGTCTTGCCCTTCTGCAAGAAAAGGTAATATTGCTCCTGCTTAGTATCGCCTCAGGCCTTTGTGCCAAAACATCACAGTAGAATTCAGTGTTGACTGGTAACGAACAGTGAATTTAAAGTGCTGTCACAGTCATCTTGCTCAGCTTCCAGGCCTAGGTGGCCAAAGCACGTAAGAAGCAATCCACAAGAGATGGCAGGAAGCCGAAGGATGGGGATCTTTTTTATCCCTGTTTGTTTAGGACAGAAGGCAAAATGTGTTTGCAAAGCAGAGAGGCTGCTGCAGGTGCAGAAGGGTCTGCTACAGCTGGCATTCTGAAAGATCAATTACCTACATCAAAGCTGTTCTGCTGCCTTTGCTATATGCTTGCTTATTACACACAAAGTGAATTAAAAAGAGCAGGGTTCTGTGTTTCAATACCCTCTTCAAGTGAGCAATCTAACCCTTAGAAGCAGACCTCCTTAAACTGATCAGATGATGGGACAATGTGAAATGCTTTTGGCTTTAAAAAGACACTTGGCAATGATACGCTCAATTGAGAAATCAAGTGAACTCATGTAATATGATGCTATAAATGATGTAGGCTGCATTTCTTTTTGAGTTGTTGGCAATCAGTGGATTAATAGGTAAGACATCTGATCTTGTTGCTGAATTTATCATAATAAATATTATTCTACAATATTTTGCTCCTGCCTGTGAAGCATTAAAATGCTGAAGGGTGCCAACACGTGATATTAGGAGCGTGTTGACAGTAACATTAAAAATGCTTGTACAAGTTGTCACCAATATTTGAAGCAACTTGTAAAGACAGCACCTTAATATAATACATTATTACCATACCCTACAGTAAGTGGTGATGTGCCTTTATCCACTGGTACAGACCATGTGCATTACTAATTAGTCACCATTTTCTACCCTCTTCCCATGGATGGTCTTGCAAAGACCGTGTTAGCAATAGACACAGGGATAACATTCATGTGATGAATTATACAGTCACAGTTAAAGTGTATAGATGTGTTGCATTAATTTCTTATTTACCAGAAACACTGTATGTGTTCATGGATTCATTTCAGATCCTTTTTCTTCTCAACAGCTACCAGATGTGACAGACAAATATTTCTCTTCGCTGAGAGATGTGGTCAATAGCTAAATCATGTAAGCACAGTTAACTATCAGGAGAGAGCAAATGTTAGTTCCGACAGCAAATGTTAATTACGAAACCTTAGAAGCCGGGTTTGCCCTAATCTTGTCAAGATAGACGGGACAAGGATCGTCTCAGAAACTGCTGAAGCATTCCTCGAAGGACTACGCATGCTCCGGAAGAGAAGGTGAAAAGTACATCGTGATGAAGACTACTAGCCTGCATCAGAAAGACCCCCGAGGAAGAAGAGGAGCCTTCCTCAGTGCGACCACCAGGGTACACAGCGCATGCATGGCACGTATGCGAATGGTATTAATGACTTCTGAGAAATAATTTGTCTGTCCCACAGAATGTGATGAATATTCATAATTTAACCCATAATACTGTGTTGTAGGGAGTACCGGTGTGTGTGTTCGGAGGAGAGATCCCCCACACACCCGGTGCCGAATAAAGCAAATACTAGCTTTTCTGACTCTGTCTCTGAAGTGTCTCCTGGCCTGGTTTGGGGCGATTCATCGCTCTCAAAAAAGACTCAAGACAAGGCCCCATAACTGATCTGATGCTATCTTGAACCAAAACTGTCTTCCACAGTTCTATCAGGATCATGCTTCTGAAGTGTATTATCTTGCAATCCTGTAGAGATGGGAAATGTAATTTATTATAATGAAGTCTTCCATCTATTGAATTAAGAGTTGTGCTTGCAGAATCACATAAACACAGAATCAATTAGGTTGGAAAAGACCTCCAAGATCGAGTCCAACTTTAACCAATCCCAACCTTGTCAACTAGAGCTTGGCACTAAGTGCAACATCCAGTCTTTCCTTAAACACCTCCAGGGGCCGTGACTTCACCTCCGCCCTGGGCAGCCCCTTCCAAGGTTTAACAACCCTTTTGGTGAAGGAATTCCTCCTCGAGGCCATTTCCTCTCATCCTGTCACGGGTTGTGTGGGACAAGAGGCCGATCCCCACTTGGCACACCCTTCTTTCAGGGAGCTGTAGAGAGTGACAAAGTCACCCCTGAGCCTCCTCTTCCCCAGCCTCTCTCTTTGAGCTGGACCAGGAAACTTCGAAGGCTTGATCCATTGAAACAGCGACATCCTACAGCAAAGAGAACCTATTAATTATGCTGTTAACGCCAGACCATGTACACTCTGAATCCCAAACAGCATATGAATACAACTAAGCCATATAACTTTATAGCTGCCAGGTTCAATATAAACTCAGGGGATGTTAAAAGATAAACTCTAGCAATCATTGTAAAATGGTTCTTCATGTGTTCCTGCGCGTGTGGCGCATACGAGATCAAGTGGGAGGCGATCTGACGGCGCCCATTGAGAACAACCTCCATGGTGCAATTACGGTCTTGCTCCTCATTACCGCAGCCGGCCTAGAACCGGTGCTGCCTGGCAGCTCTCCGGCACCGCTGCGGAGGGGTGTTCTCCGTGCCAGTCGGGGCCAGTCCTCGCTGTCTCGGTATTCCCCAGCCTGTGTCACCCCGGGCCGTCGGAGCAGAGGCACGGAGGGATGGAAGGCTGGAGGAACGGCGGGATGGAGCCCCTCAGCGTGGCGCGCCCGGGCCGGGCGGAGCCTCAGGGCCGCTCCCGCCTCGCCCTCAGCG
>WEIT01031075.1:31745-68399 GCA_013389985.1 Dryoscopus gambensis
CTGTTTGTTTGGTTTTTTTTTTATTCCCCCTCATTCCTCTCCCCCTCCCCCCCCCCTTTGGTTCTCACCCTGGCTGCGAGCAAAGCGTCTTCATGAGCGCAGAGGATGTCCGGAAAGCACTACAAGGGGCCTGAAGTCAGTTGTTGCATCAAATATTTCATCTTCGGCTTCAATGTCATTTTCTGGGTAAGTGGGGCCGTTTATGTGTCTTCCTCTCCTTCCTCCTCCTCCTCCTCCTCCCCGGCCGCCGCCGCTCTCGGGCTGGGCACGGCCGGGACCGACGGGGACGTGTGACAGCCCGGCGTGAGGCGGCGGGGGGATTTTGGATGACGTGCAAGTGTGAGGCCGGGGTGCCGCCGCCTCCGACCCGCCCGCCCCGGTCAGCCCTTCCCCGGGCAGGTTGTGGTGCTGCATTCCTTCACCTCCCGCGGGTGCCGGTTCCTCTTCCCTTCCGGCCCTCCTAATTGCTTTTGTTGTAAGTACGAAGCGGGTTTAGTGCCTTCTTCCCTCCCCGTCTTTTCCTTTTTTCCTATTCCCTTCTTCCTTCCCACACCTCTGCTTTGTGGTGGGAGAGGAAGGGAGCAACCAGGCACCCAGGCCTGGAGAACGAATTGATCTGCATGTTTTCACGCTGCCATCCCTGTTAGATGCAAATAATAGAAAGAATCACAGCTCAGGTTCTCTGCACAGTGCTATTGAATGATTTCACAATGACGAAGTTGTGTATGGCGCAGGTTTATTATGATTAACTATAAACACATAGTAGTAGTAGCAATAATAGGATGAAGGAGGGGGGAAACGGTATTTCCACCCATCCCTAAAGTGCAAGCCCGTAGGAGGCCTGTCTGGACATTTGTTGGGATTCCTGGCTGTGCTGCTTGATCTGCTTGCACAGTATCTTGTTGCACCATTCCCCACCGGCTGTAGAGTAGGCAGAACTGTCCAGTGACATGTAACCTGCCTGTGACAGTACTTCTAGCATCTTCTCAATGTGTTGGATTTGAAAGAGAAGCAGCTGCTTTTGGCTGTTCATAACCACAGAGGGGGAGGGAGGGGTGGGCGGGGGGTGAGCCTTCTCACACACGTGTGAGTGATGAGGTCTTCACACTGCACAGAATGTTCAAGTGAGGTGAAGGCTCTTACACGTACAGTTCCCCTTTTTCCGTGAGGTATTCCACACAGCGGTGAGAAACATGCACAAACCCAGCTTCACAGATTCACAAAATATTCCGAGTTGGAAGGACCCACCAGGATCATCGAGTCCAGCTCTGGATCGAACCCAGATGGTGTGGATGTGTTTTTGAGGGGCTTTGGAAGCAAGTTGAATACATATCCCCTATAGTGGCTTGTTTGGCCTAGAAAGGAGAATTGGGGAAAAAAGCCCCAACACCACCTTGAAGGTTATGGATGATGTTAGGGGGGAATAGAGGAGAGACACCTTCTGAGCAGTGCTGAGCTTCTGACTGTCCCCTCAGGGAGAACAGAGGATGGTGGTTACGTGGATAGCAGGTATCCATAGCTAACCTCAGGTCTGTGTTCCTGCAAAATAAAGATACCTGAAGAAGATGTTTTGAAAGGATGGGAGTTTAGATTAAGTCCACTTTTATACTGTAATACCTTGCCTTAAACAAGAAGATATGCTGCGAGAGTGAAGCTGTGGCTTTATGTCAGTGTTTACTTGGCCCCAGACCGACCCCTGCAGATGAATGGTAGCAAGTTTTGTAGTATTCTGACCCTACAGAGCGGTTCTGATTGTACTCTCGGCTCAGTTTTCGGTTGTTGAGTTTGCCATGGTTCTTTTCCCTTCTCTGTTTTTTTTGTTTGTTTTGATTCTGCTGGGCATATGCTGCTGTGAACACGGATATTTTTCAGCAGGGAGCAAGTAGTGTGAGGAACACTTGTATGCTGTGTCCTTGGACTGAGAGAGGGAAATTAAGGTGGAATATACATAGCCATGTTAACCTGCTCTTTCAGACACTGTCAGTCTGTAAAGAAGCTCTATATCCTGTAATTTCCTTCATTTTATTCTCTGCAGGTGAGTGCGTGGATGGTACAAGTGGGGAAGTGGTTATGTTTTAGGTTTTCTGTAACTAGTCTTTTTCTTACTCCTGTGTTTCTGAGGCTGATGCAGCATAGCTTCTGCATGATGGCAGGTGTGCCTCTGTTGTAACTGGGTGGGCCAAAGGCTTCATACTGTGGGAATGCTAATCTGAAAGCCTGAAAAAATATAATTGTGCATCACCCCCTCTGCCACTTGCTTGATGTGTGACCCTTGCTTGCAGACCTCCTCTTTTGCAAAACACTAATTGTCTCATTTGTGCTCCTGGCTAAACTTCTTGAAATTCACAAAGACCAAGCACTTTATGAGAGTTTAGTTGTTTCTTTAGAATATTGTAATCTCTTTATGAGAGAGCCTGAATTTATTACCATGTCTCTCCTGATTTGGAGTGAAAACATAGGCAGATACTCTTGTTGAATACACGTTAATGTTGTTTTTACTGAAGTAATAGGAAACCCTTCAATAACTGGGCCAGAAGAGCTGTAAATGAAAATTGCAAATTCAGTTGGTTGTTTACAGAAAGTGATAATCAAAAATAGCCACTAATGTAGTCATTGTAAATAGATTGAAATGATGAAGAGGTCATCATATTAACCCCATGACACTCTCCAGGATCTTGCAAACAGGGAGATATATAGCACACCTTGTTAGACCTTCTATCTGAGCATTTTTATATGGTGGTTTTAACACAACCTTTTAAAATGTTAATGTAAACAAAGAAAATACTCTCTATTCTGCATCATAAAGCAATGGACTAAAAATAAAGAGAACTGAGTTGGAAGAGCAGTGATTTTGACAAGAAAATTGTCAGTACTTTGAATATTATAGATCTGCTTAAATTATGTGGGGAATGATTGTACTTGCTACTTAAACTCAAGTTATTACAAAGAATCTGAGGCTTTAAATGCCACAGAATAGGGGCAAAATAAATTACCAAACCTTTTTGTGTTTTTTTGTTTTGTGCTGGTCAGGTATTTCATGCCTTGACAACCACAACAGAATTATTAGGATAATGAATATGGGAAAGTTGCACTCCAGTGCTGTGTCTGTAGTTGTGACTAAAGGTGACAGTATGTTTTTTAGGAGATACATCTCAGGCTTGCACCCCCCCAGGTAACGTATTCGTGCCTAAATATGTGTTTCAAACTCTTGTAGAAGACAATGGTATCTGCTGAGTCTATGCATAATTAATGTTCTAGATATATTTTCAGGCTTAATTTCTTTTAGAAATTCAGTATTAAAATTGGTAAATACTCTGGAAATGTTTGTTCAGAAAAGCTTATTTTATGAGAGACTACTATGCTGTTGTGGAGCAGGAAAGCTCACTGGGCAGTCACCAAAAGAACATTTTGGAGCAGAGAGCTATCAGGCACAAACGCATTAAATGTGAAGCTGGAGCTGAGCGCTGTGTTTCCCTTGGCGCTGCTCGGCTGCCGTGCTGCTGGTTGTGCGCGCACCGGGGCTTCAGCTCCGCTGCCGCTGTGCCGGTGCCAAAGCGCCCCGCGCTCCCTGTGCTGCCTGTCTCGGCTGGCAGCTGCTGCAGCACCAGACACTGCTTGTCCATGGGCCCTTCTGGTCTTGTCTCGCTAAAGCAGAAAGCTGTAATAGGAGGTAACAGGGAACATTTTTCTGTACTCAAAGCAAGCAAACAAACAACGCCTCCTTCCCCCTTCGGCTTCCATGTAGAATGATGCCAGAGGTATGGTGCCAAAGGTCAAAGTAGGCCGCCCTGCTTCACAAGAGGCAAAAACTATTTTGCCTTCTTTCCCCCTTACTTTGGGAAGACAGTTTGAGGCTGACTTTTAGTTCTAAGAGATGTTTTTAATTGTTCTATATGCTTTTTCATATTTATGGAAACTGTGGATGTGTACTATTGTTAAGATCTAAATTTCAATCCACACTTGATTCCACTGACCCTGGAATCTAATTGGATTGCTTTCTATACATCTTTTCATCTAATTGGAAAGATGTATAAAAAGCAGTGACACCTCAGAAACTTTTGCTTTATCTGGTGATTCACTCTAAGTTATGAGCTATGCTGCAATTATGATACATCAGCATACTACAAGTCATAACTTGTGTTTTAATTTGCTTGGCATCTGCTGTATTTGATGGCAACCATATGGGAATCTAGATAGTCTTCTGAGTTACAGAGAGGTAGCGGGAAGAAAATAAGGTTATGTAAGTGTGTTACAGGAAAAGTGTTGGACAAGTGCACTGACCTTTAAAGGACAACCAATAGAGCCCTTATTAAATTTTGTACATTGTTGATAGTTTGTTTTTCAAAGGGGGAGAAGATAATTCTCTGATGTCAGCTGGTTTTTAGATATCCACAAGGAAGTTTTGATTATATAATTTTTCCCTTGCCACAGTAGTTAAAAAAACCCCCAAACAAATCAATGTGAAGCTTGTTCCATGCAATTTTGAATTGCATTCTATAGCATTTCATCTTTAAAAATTTGCATTGGGTGGATGTCCTTGCAGTGGAAGTGGAAGCATTCTGTTCATTTCCCTCCCCTCCCCCTTTATGA
This sequence comes from Dryoscopus gambensis, assembly GCA_013389985.1. Lineage (NCBI taxonomy): Eukaryota > Metazoa > Chordata > Aves > Passeriformes > Malaconotidae > Dryoscopus > Dryoscopus gambensis. The sequence continues at coordinate 36,336 of WEIT01031075.1, forward strand.
TCAAATGGCTTTTATTTTTTTATTTTACATTTCTTCATAGCACAGATGAAGCATAGCTAAGCATTCCATCAGTGGTCTTGCCAGAAAGGGAACAATACTTGTTCCCTTGGAGTACTTGGGCAAGTACTCCACTGTTCTGTAGCAGTGAAGGGCGGGGGTGTATATATTGATAAAATAGACACATTATTGTGAGGTCGAGATTCTTGAATTCCTCAGTGTCTCTTTCAGCAGATGTAGCCTCAGTCTTGCAAATACATGCAAAGATTTAGTAACTGCTGGCTTCAGGGGACTGACTTCAGATTTGTAGAGGTCATACTTAGAATAAAAATTTTCCTTGCCTTGTGTTCCCTCGTAACTTTGTGGTAGGCTGTATCATTGGTAATATAAAAAGAAATAGGTGAGGAACATGGGAGAAACTATTTCCTTTCTCATAAATATTTGTTTTGCCAAAATTGGGTGTTCATAAATATGTTACTGTTTTAAGTTATTTGATGTTTCTAGTTTCTAAAAGATTGAAGAAGCATAAGGGAACTAGAGAAAACCCATTGTGATTAATTGTGTGACTTCTGATTGATGTCAGCGTGCTTCAAGAGAATATTATTGGAACTATCATATGCAGCTTATATATTTTCCTTCTGTGTTAAAGATGAATTTGGTAAATATGTTTACCAGTCTTCCACCTTGATTGAATTATCACAGTGTGTTTTTTCTGGTGGCACATCTATCTCAAAGTATGAAGAGTCAATTTTGAATCTTCAGTGTCCCAGTCAGAGAAAAGCTGGTCCATGTGAATGGCACCCAGAGCACAGGCAGCCCCAACAGAATACTGCTGCGAGTGAAACATCTTATGGATATTTGTGTGTGCAAAAGAAATTGTCATTGGTCCTAATCCCATTGCCCTTGTTGTGTGTTGATAATATTTCCATAATAAAGGCAACAAATTCAAGTTCTGCAACACTGAATTTGAAGGTGGTCATGCTACCTTAGTAAGGCAGCCTTTTCCCTGTGAACTTTTCGGTGTATGTATTAGGATGTATGTATTCAACTGCAATGTATGATGTAATAGGCATATAGGGAAGGCATGAGCTGTTCCGGGAAAGAAAGGCTTTCTTTTTGAGGATAGGAACCCAGAAAACATGTTCTTCTAAACAAACAAAAAAATTACATACAAGGTGCACTTGATTTAGGATAATTTTGAGATGGAAAATGTCGGAGAGAAAGGTCTTTTTGGAGGGGGAGAGGAGGGGTTCAGGGTTTTTTTTTTGTTGTTTTTGTGTGGAGAGTAGTGAGAAGAAAAAAGTGGGGACTTCTCTATCCTCTCCAGTGGACAGGATTGAAAGCATGTATGTAATCTGTTATTTAAGAATGCTCTCTAGGACCTAATTCTATAGATTACAATAATCCTGATGAACTTCTTAGTGAACTTTAATTTATTCTTTATTCCTCAAACTTTGTAAAATACAAGTTAATGATTAGTAGAGTATGAGAAACTTGAGCTTACAGTTAGTGAAACATCACTTCCTTTTCTTTTGAGTCCCATCCTACAAATAGATGTTTTGAAGTCTGTGTTGAAAAAGCATTATAAACTGTTTTGGGCACCAGGGCTGCTACAAGTTATAAATTTGGAGCAAGAAGCTGATGTGTTGTTAAAGTCTCAGGCTAGATACTTCAACAGTTCATACTCCATTAACCAAAAGCAGTAACCTGTGAAGATTTGCTGTGGGCATTTAGAGTATAATCTTTTGCTTTCAATTAAAACTGGAGGTGAGAGAAAGTATTTTTGACCCAAAATAATCACTTGTCCTAATTCTACCAGTTAGGAAATTCTGGTCTTAAACTACAGTGCTGTAGGAGAGCCTTGTTTTGCTGAAACAGGACAGCACGCTTCTCAAATGCATGGCTAGTAGCCCGTCAGCAGGACTGTAATTGTTATATTGATGTAGACAGGAGAGCAAGGAGCTGAGCAGCTTGTGAAGTAACCCAGCTCTGTTAGAGATGACCCAGAAGTCACTGTCACCGTTAGCCATAAAAGTGCCTTCCAGTATGGTAGTATTTTAAACTTCTTCATATCTGACTTTTCCATTAGCTAGAATTTCATAGTGACTTTGTACTTGTATACAGTTTGTCTGTTTCTCATTAATAATTAGGAAATACTCTTAGAATGCAGTAGAGAATTAAAACAGAAAAAGCTTATCAAATTGCTAATGAATGTACTGAATTGCATTTTGTAGCGGTTTTACAGAGCAAAATCCAGCAATACATTAGGCCTTAAATCAGTAAAGAATAATCTCAATTTTTCATTGTACTATCATGTGAATGTGCAAAACATCTCATTTTTTGTGATTATGCTGCTGCTCCTGCCAAAAAATAGCTTATCTTGTGATGTAAGACCCCAAAACCCACTCACTCGATGAGACTCCTGAAAGAGTTTACAGTTCTTCATGTACTCTGAGTTAGATGCACAGGAATAATAATGACAAGATGTTCTCAAGAGGTCAAAACAACAAAAAACTTCACTGGCAACTTCAGAAAATCAGAGAACTTTGGCAAAAGTTTAGAGCAACCTTCACTCAACATAGAACACTTCACAAAGCATGAACTTAGCCCATTCAAGTTAGCAAACTCCAAGCCTGTCTGATTTTGAGTTACTCAAAACTCTGAGAAGAGGGAGTTAGAAGAAGAAAGAGGAGGAAAGAAAGACAGAAAAGAACAAGTACAGCTACCACTCCTGGTTCCAGCCGTGATCAGCTGATGGAAGTTCCAAGAGGAGGTAGGGTCAAGACCTGTGCTCGCCTCATGCTTCCGTTTGTACCCTTTGGCTCTCCGGAGCCCTTCCCCCAGGCTGGATTTACGGTCATCTGGCCCCTCTGGGGCTAGGCTGGGGCTCCAGGGCTGCGGTGTGGAGCGCTGCCTCTGATGTGGCAGGGATTGGTGACCCCTCTGTGGCTGGGATACAGGCCCAGAGGGGGGATGTGTGTGTGCAGAGCAGGGCATCGCCTCCCCAGAGCAAGGCCTGACCTACCTCTTCTCCCACACATGCACCCAAAATATTTTGAGCCATCAGTCCTCCCAGCCTCTCACATGTGGTACTCTTTGGATAGAGATTTTCCCTGATTTCAGCAGTATTTAGTACAGGTGTAAGGGTTGGTGTGGGTGGATGACCCTGTTGGCACAGTGCTCAGTGTAGCTGCTTCTGTAACATACACAGAGATCTAGAGCAGTTCAGCCTTCTCCGTATGCTGGCATTTAAAAATGTCACTAACACACTGAGGCTTGCAGTCAGGGGTGCTTGATTTGGTATCAAACTCTGACTCAGTGTGATCTCATATAACCTCCAGATGGCCTGACTTGCAGAGATGCTAAAAACAGTCAGATCCTACTCCTTTAGCTTTATAAACTAAATGAGGCTGTAGCAGTATTTATTTTAATACACATCAGTCTCCACATCAGATTCTTCAGCTAATGTTTCAGCTTTCCAGTCACTTTCCTCTGGACAGCATTTAGAGTAAGTATTTCATCACACGCAGAGGATCTCATGAATGAACTGTCAATTTCCCACAAAACTGGGAAAAATCAATATGCCTCTTCCAGGCCTTGAAAATCCCTCTGCTCCTAGTGAAGACTCTGTTACATCAAATCATATTGAAAATCATTTCAAGCAATGTTCCTGATGTGTGGTGACAGAAGAGCTTTTTTCCTTTTGCAGCAAAGCGAATAAATACTATGAAAACACTTTGTAGCTATTCTATATTTGTCGCCTCCTGTTTTTCCCAACAGCAAAACTTCTTACAGGTAAAAACAACCAAAGAGTTATAGGAACTTTTGCTTAAATAGGTTCTCTTTCTCCTCAATAAGCAAGTAACATTATTTCTAAAAGTGTTTAGTCCTTTGTGGTATTGAATTCAAAGAAAGCATTAAAAGAAGACTAGATGTTTTTAGGTATGTGCAATATTTTGGGTTCACAGAGACTTCTGTTTCGTTCACTTCATCAGCATGGTGTTAATGAATTAAAACCTGAGTATGTCTGCTGCCATTGCTCTAGTAAGCTACTGTTAGAGGGTACTGAGTATGAAATAAGTGACACTGCAAGGATGCTTGCAGTAACTCGGCCTATGGGGTGTTTCCTAGTGTTAGTGGATTACGTTTGGTGAGAGTCCGACTTAATTTATGTTGATTTAGGGGCAAATCTTCCATGACATGGACCATTATTTTGTGTCAGGATTTTCTCTGTGTCAGAAGGGCAGGCTCTGGTGAGCCTCGTGCCCCAAGCAGAGGTGCAGCAGCGCTGTGTGTGGGATGTCACCCCAGGCAGATCCACCTGGGGCCTTGTCCGAGCCTGCACCACAGGTTCTCCCTGTTGGACCCCTTTGCTTTACGTACCCATGTGTAGGGCATTACCCTTGTGAGGCTGGGCCTCTGTGCTTCCCTCTCACTGAACTGCATCTCTTCTGCTACATTCTGTTTTCCAGTGGGCTATGATTTAAAAATCTTGTGATTTAAAAAACTTGAAGGGAATTCCCTCTATGTGCTATAAATGGTTTATATATAAGAGTAGAGACACTGAGGAAAAAGTTCATAGATAGTGTATGAGAAGGGTTTTGTTGCTTTGTGCTGTGCTTCAATGAACTGTGTCACCTTGTGGAAGATGTCTCTGCGATGCCATGTGATTGGAGAGTTTCAGACTGGAGCACAGAATTTGGAAATGGTGACATTTCAAGACAGTCGGTCCTACCAGGTAATGAGAAGGGTTGCCAAGTATCATGGGCACCTCTCAGCTGGGAGTATAGTTCTACTATGCACAAAACAAGGGTTTCAGATTTTTTAATTTTAATTTTTGCCATTTAAATATAAAACCAGAAAGATTCCCTGTTCCATGTGGGTAAAAGATAGCATTTTGTAGACATTGTCTTCCTGACTGTCAGTTCATGTGGGTATATGTCTAAAGGAAAATGTGTGAATTCAATCAGTCCAACAATAATTAAATATATAATTAAACAATAGTTAAATATATAATTAAAATAATTTAAGAAGAAGAGGTAAGACTTGTAAAATTAGAATCCCTCTTTCCCAAGAAGCTACCCAATTAGTTTCTAGGTGAAAATTCATCCATCTGGCTTGTAAAGACTATAATATATATATATATATATAAAAATATGTAGGATTGCAGTTAAAAAATAACTAAAGTCCAGTTTTTAATCAATATTGCTTGATATCACGACCATTCTCTTGTTGCTTTTTCTTTCTATGGCCATTAAGGGGGGATGTGAACTGCTGCCTAACTCAATTTTTTTTTCATCTCCAAATGCAGAGGGCCTCTTTCTGTTGCAGGGCCACTTCCCACTTTGGTTGTGGCAACTTTTCAGGAATGGTTTTGGTGTGTGGCCTTGCAAATTCTGGTGTCAGAATGAGAGCAGGAGGCTGCAAACAGCTGGGGCTGGCACAAGGCTGCAGAGCCAAATGTGTTAATGCAGCTTCAGTGGACCGACAGCAGTCAGTTCCCAGATTTGGCTGAGAACTCTCTCATCTGGGTCAATTTCTATTGATTTGCTGTTTGGCTCCAAGAATGAAGGGTGGGAAGAGGGTTGGACCAGCTTCTCCTTTCCCTGCATAGATCAAGTTAAAGTGACAGCTCTAGGTGCAGTGGTTTCGGGCTGTGGGGTACACAGAGGTGTAAGACACGGTGCTGGGTCAGTAGTTAGCTCACTTCAGCGAGGGCTGTTATGTAGACCTAAGTGATACCCCTCTGGTGCACTTTGATCTTTGTTGTTTCTGGAAGAGTTATGGTGGTTATCTGTTTACTCCTGCTTGCTCAGTGATGTTGGAGAAACAATAAGCAGCGATTATCTTCCAAGGTTATTGTAATGTGAATTTAATTTGAACTTAAGTGGACAGCTCCATCATTTACCTCTGGTCTCTTTTCCTTCCCATAAATGTTACTCCAAACACTGTGCCACTCCCTGTAATAATGCTAATCCTTCACTGGAGTGGCCTGCTAGATGGGGTGGCACATGACCTCTCTGAAGAGGGTTTGTCATGATTATTCATTTCCAAGTAGTATCCTTTCTGGGGGTTTGTTACATACAGAAGGTTAGTATGCATTTAACGCTGGGGATACATTTACATATATATAACACTGCGCATGCGTATATATATAATATGTGCGAAAAATAATGCAATACTTAAAAAATTAATGCTGATTTGCTAGAGCAGAAGTTTATTAACTTACGTACCTAAAAGCAGGACTTGAAGGGACTGGAAACACATCTAACTGCTGTTGCATGCAGAGAAGGGCTTTTTGCTTCCTCTGACTGTATTCTGCTGCTCCTGCTGGGAGCTCTGGCATGGTTACAAGTAGTGTTCCCACTTCAGCTGTGTGGGGTTGGGTGCGGTTTGAAAACATTGCTTTCTTTTTGTATCCTTTGTTTTGAAGATAGGCAGAACCACTCCCTGGATAGTCTAAAAGTTTATGGTGTTATTTGAATCGATGTTTTATTCTGCAGGAACTTTTTCATGCAAATAAGTGTGTGTTTGATTCAAGAATGTAAGCCAATTACATTTTTACGTGGTTTATATCCTTGTTGGCCTCTACTTTCCTACATTTTTCCTAAACCACTCTCATACCTGGTGGAGAGGAAGTAGCTCCTGAGAGAATGCAGCTAATAACTTTGCATATTAATGAAAACCAATCCCAATCCTGATCTGACTGACGCTCAAGGGTTTGTGCCATTGTAGCAGGTGAGCGAATTGTGACTCCCATCTGGCCATTTTTGCTATTTGAATATTCTTCTCTGCCCCATAGATTCATGATCCTATCAGCTGTCCTGCAGTGGGGCTGACATCTGAGAGGCAAAAGGACAGCTGTGGGCTACAGTAGCTTTTGTCTTCACCTTCCCCATCCCAGAAATAGGTGTGTATGTGGGATTCCTAGTGACCTCTCTATCATCTGATGTTTCATATATTGTTTTAAATGTACCATGCCTATTAAATGACAGTGATGAAGTACTGCACTTACTTGTGGTTTTCATGTTAACAGCAGTTCACTACTGCCTAGAGAAATTACCTTGCCTCTTGTAAATACTCTATTCTTGTTAGTTTTGCCCTTCTTTCAATTTGTGCTCTACTCCAGCTTGCAGAGGCTGTTCTCTCTGTTCCATTCTCCAAGGAAGTCCTTTCTGTGTCTCTGCATGTATCTGTGTCTGTTCTTACACCTGTCACCGGGAGTGGAAAGCTCACAGGAGCCTCTACATGGTCACTGTCATGCTGTGAGAGAGGCAGTTTGCCGACTCTGTTAGTGGAGTCCAGCCACATGTCCACAGGGAAGTGGGAAGGAGAAGTAAAAACCCAACGCTGGCTGGTTTTTGTACCATTTTATAAGGTACTTGTTCCTATTTGACAAACAGCTTTGTTCCATAAACACATGAACACCTTTCAGCGTCATGTGCAAACATCTCCTTTTGAAACAGCAAGCCTCATGCTGGTGCAAGACCTCCCAAATAACACCTGTGGGAAATAATCCTTCTTTAGTTACTGTGTCAGACTGTAAGTCGGGTGAATATTAAAGCTATGCACACAGCTCTGGCTCTGATGTGAAGAATTTCACATTTCATAGCAATTCATAAAAAATTGCTGCAGGACTGAGCTGTGTAGAATCAAGTGAGGTAGAATGGATGAGGCTATTTTAGAGACTGGCATGATCACAGAGATTTGAGGGATGTGCTGAGTCTCCTGTTTGCACCACATGGAAGGCCTGTTGCTGTTGAAGCGCAGGATCTCAGTGATGTTACTTGAGGCTGGAGTACAGGGCTGAAATTTAAATATGCCGGTGATTGTTGCGGCTGTATGAGTTAGAAACATAATGTGAAGTCCTAAGTACTTTATGGTGAGAGTTGGTGGAGCTCCTTTTCTGTATCTTTGGAGATGCACCAGAACTCCAGTGAATATTGCTATTTAAATCTCCTTAGTGTACTGAGGTCAGATTTTCATTTACACTAAAAGGCTACCTTGTTCCTATCTGCCATTTTAACGTGTCCTTAAAAAGACTGCAGATGGTATTTATGGAGCAAGGTAGAACACTTTTGGTGTATCAAAACTGTGTTATCAAAATTGTTCAAGTGAGCAGTATTAGACTCCTAGCTTGAGGAGTTTCAAGGACTTTATAAGATGGAAGGATGGACTTTGCATTGTGGGATGTGATTGGACTTCTGTATAAATGACAGTGAGAAGAGAAACCTGTAATTTTTCAGAGTGTAAATTTTCAGAGTGAGCAAGAAAGCTTAGAACACATTTGTTCATAAAGCAGAAAATGTTTAAGAATGTAAGCTTATAGAAGTGAGAGGGTAGTCATATTTTGTCTGAAAAAAACCCTGCCTTGTTTTTTATTCCATCTCCATCTTTCTTTCTGGGAAGATACTTTTCTGCAGTTACTGTTATCAAACTGCCACTCTTTTCATTGTTTCACTCAGTTTTGTCAGTAGAACTTCAGTTCAAAAACTTTCTACCTTGGAAAAAACAAACACAAAGGCAAACTAAAAGAAACATCCATAAAGTTGTTTCGGAATTCACAGAAAACAAGCTGTGGATCAATTATTAAGTGCCTTCCCTCTCCCTCATCCACTTCCTGATCTGGTATTAATTTTGCATGAGCCCCCTGCTTTAGCCCTTCGTGCACTTAGAGTATAGAGCGCAAAGGCTTTCAGCACGGTAAATGATTGGGCACTTACTACAACCCTCTGCATAAGAGCAGATCCTGTTGACTTCAGTGGGAATCACTTGTTGGCAGCTGCATAATTGTTTTTCAAACAATGTAGGTTTTTTTTTTTTAAAAAAAACCAAACAGAAAAAGGGAGGATGTGTGAGAAAGCCAAAAGAGGTCCCCCAAACAAAACACTGAAAAGAGCTGGAGCAATTACTTCAGTTGCCTAAGTAGTTAAGACCTGGCAAAAAGGGCGATGGAGTAGTCTAACCAAAAACTCTGGCAGAGAACAGTCGAGCCTATGAGGGAGTGTTCCTGCTCATTTGTGTTTCAGAGTAAGTGTCTTGCCTGGCCATCCATTACATGAAAACTTCTGTGCGGTAACAGGAGCTCTATGAGACTAATACTTAGATCATTGAGAAAACTCAGCTGATGAAGGACGCAGAGTTCATCCTCATCCAAGCAATTGTGACTGTGTTCTCTCTAGTTGTAGAGTAGTGGTGTGCTTGTACAAAATAGCTTTACATGTGCTGAAATATGTGCAGAAAACAGTGGTCTCTGCAGGCTGTGTGCCTTGCTGCCAGTCTGGGCAGCAAGCTGGTCACTGCTGGCATTTTTTATAAGTAGCAATTCACAGCACTTCATTGAGTACTGAGTCCTGCTTCATAATAACAGGAACTTGATGATCAATCTGTGTCCGAGGGAGCTGCTAATGCCCAGCTCTAAAGCACCACTACTGACGTGCTCTACCAGCAGTCACATAGGAAATCTCCACATTTTATTAATGGCATCTGAACTTTAACAACAGCTTAGACTAAAGATAATGGCTTCTGCATGAAATATGTTCTATTACTGCTAACGGTGTCTTATCAAGTAAGCTAGTGTGTCAGATAAAAGAATTTCTGTAAACAAAGCATAAAAGAAGCTGTGTATATAAATCAAGCCTGAAAATCAATTTACATCTGAATGGGGACTGAATGTCTCGGTCTAGTTCTGTTTATGCTTTGGTGATTGATAGAGAAAAAGTAAAAACAGTCTCTCTAAGTGGAGAGCTTGATGACTATTGCATTTATTTCCTACTATTGGATTGTTTCAGCACTTGGTGGTAAAGCAATATGAGTAGGTAGTTATAGTTTGTGCTAGTTCCAGTGGTTTCAATTCTGTTAAAATCAAACAAGAGCCACCTTTCTTTTTGCCCATAAGGAAGGCTTTAAAGAGATGTGGAATGGAGTCTTATTGATGGCTTAGAAAAAAAAATGGTCAAGGTTAACAATCCCTGCTTTTAGATTCATCATACCACCAAGTGAGGTGAAGAACTTTGAGCAGTTGCACTGAATCCTTAATCTGCTACATTGTCACATACTTTTAAATTGTTCCAAGGTTTTGGAGGAGATGTGCAGAGCCTTGCCTTTTGACTAGATTCAGTGCAAGGGAGTTCCCTAGGGGAAAGAATCTTGCTCTTATTTTTTTCGTCTAGTGTGTGAAGAAACGGTGTATCAATGCATCTACAGCTCTTATTAAACCAGTTAAAGTGTTAATGACAAGAAGTGAAAAAAAAGTTTCTTTAAAGATCCTGTAATCTAGATTTCTATTACCTTTGTGTGGATTAACAATTTAAATGCCTAGAACAGGTTGGTTTGTTTGTTTTAAAATATGTTTGGTTGTGCTTTGTGTGGTGTGAAAGATGTGATAAAAACTCATTTTTGAATAATCCTTACTTTGCAGCTGGGGTCCCGTGCAGTTCAAAGGTAGTTTGGAGTTTTGATGGTTTTATCCCAGAGGGCTTTTGTAGATGGTGTCCTTGCCAGCTAAACCAGCTTAAAGCGTGTGTAAGATACGGCTTCATGTACCAACGGGAGGCTGGTGAAGAGTGACATGGGAGGAGAACAACTTCCCTCAGGGAGGATGGGACTGGGGGAATCATTTTACTACTGAAACACCAAACTGCTTTACCTGCCTTAACTTAAAGCCGCGTATGTTGGGTTTTTTTGTGAGTGGTGTCCACGTCAAACACCGACTGGGCAATTAATATTTGGCATAATTAGTAATTTCTGTGGACAGACCCAATCTGCAGAAGTCTTCCCTACTGTACACTGAGCAATGTCCCTTGGGAATATTTCATCTTAATTAGCTCAAGTCTCTGTCAAGCTCATTGTCATTTCCATACTGTTTTCAAAGTCTGATACCTTTGATCAACCTCAGGCTGAGTTAGGAACGCCTAAGGTATGAAAGGAATGTTGAAATCTGCAGAGCTACGGTTACTACAGAAGTTATGGAACTAAACCATTAATACTGGTCTGGTATGACACAGTAAGAATTTGTCTGGAATGGTATTTCTACTGCACTTTGCTGAAGGATGATAAAGGTGTGGTTTTTTCTTTCTCCCTTGAACTTTGGGATGAATGTGTGTCTAGTGAAAATTCTTTCTGGCTTAATCTGAGATAATGCCAGCAGTTTGTACTTTGTGATCTGTAAACTGTTACAAAATTTCAAAATGGATTCTCCATATTCAGAATGAGAGTAGAGTGAAGTTTATGTATTCCTTCTTTGTGAAATGTTCCTAACGAGCAATAATCATCAATAAAGTAACTGGAAGCAAAGGAGTAAATACAAAGGTAGTATTGGAAGTAATTTTGTGAGCTTATTAAAGGTAGCTCTGAAATTTTCAAGAAATTAAGTTACTTTAATGAAAATATATAGCATTAAAAATTTGGTTTAAATTCAGACATACTACACTATTAATCAGTTCCCTTAATATGGGTATTTTGCATTTAAAATAAAAGGAAATGTTCTTGGATTTGGATAGGACGCAAGAATGAAAACTTGCACAGGGTAGACAGACAGTTGTTTTGAAGCTTTGATGGTGATGTGCTGGTGAGGTTTTCTAGTCTTTTCTCTCTGACATCTAATATTATGTTTGGATTGAAGCATTTCCTCCGATAGAAAATAACTAAAATAAGGTGTCACTGCCAAGGCAGACCTCAACCTTTTTAGAAATGCAACTAAGAGGTCATACCCGTGATCATGCTGGACCAGGCAGTAGGTCTGTTTAAGGTGAAAATCCTCTGAAAGTGGCCAGTGGTAGACAGCTGCTGAGAAGTGTAAGAAACAAGGCAGGTGCATAGTGATCTTCTTAGGGAATATGCTCCAAATCCCCAGCCTTTCAGATCCAGAATTAGTATCTTTGTACTTGGTATCACTATACAAGTTTTTCTGTGTGAATTTATCTAGTTGATCATTGAATCTCTAATTTGCTGAAGTGAGTGACATCCAGTTGTTAGCTGTACCTTTTTTCTATTAGTACTGGCTTTCTTTTGGAGAGGTGGAGTTCCAACAGGCATCTAATAAGGCATTCTGCAGCTTGGAGTCAATTAACTTTCATGTTCATCTGCTTAGCTTCTGTGAAACCACAATGAAAATCCTGCATCTGAAGAATGTAGTTTGAAACACCTTTTATCTGCTCCCTGCTGTACCCTGCCCCTGGCTTTTCCACACAATACCATTAAGAAACAAATTTTGGCCACCTTTCTTTTCAGTGGTTCAGATGGTTGAATTACAAATGTAGGAGGTGTGTAAAGTCAAGTGAGTGTACCAGTACAAGGCAACTACAGCTGGATGTCACAGATGAAAAAGCTTGCTGCTGGGAAGAGGAGCTTTAAGTTTCCAGATGGTGACCTAGTTGGATCTTTACACAGCTCCTCCAGTTACAATGGAATAACCATTTTCAGCCCAGGCCGTGTTTAACAGTAAGACATACAGCTGGCAGTTTTAATGTAGGATTGCAATTCCTTGCAGTTCTGTCCTTTTTCATCCTCTCCTTCCCATGCTTCCCAAAAGGAAGAAACACACTAGCCTAAACTCCCAGAATTCTTACTTAATTTTGCCTTTGATTATGGTGCATCCTTGTTAAGTAACAAACTAGTGTACAAGAGATGAGAGTTCTGTGATGGGCAGGTGAATCTGAAGGGTGTTCTCAGGCAGACACCAGACTATTCCTTTACTTACTATTTTGGAAGATTCCAGTAATTGGTCATAATACAGAAGGTCAAATGTAGCACTTACCTGTTATTTTGGAAGGAAAGGTGTAAAGTTCCTTATCTGGGCCCCAAGGAAGCACCTAAGCTAGTGAGTGCCTTATGGGCAGTGCTGCCTAGGCAGTCTCTGAAACAGAGACCCGTGTGGTGCTGGGAGCGCAGCCCTGAGCGGGGTTGCGAAAGGGCAGTCAGTGGCCAGGCAGTAGAAGGGAGTCGTTGGTGCTGGGTAAATGTGACATCTGGAAGCTGGTGTTGTAGCCCAAGCAAATTTGTTAATCAAGGCAAGTTTGTAAAAGTTATCTTACCTTATACCACAGCACTGGACATCTGATGAATGAAATGTGAGACTTTTCTTGTTTATTTGCGTAGTAGTCGTGGGAAGGAAGGAAGGATGTGTCATGGATGACGACCAGTATTTATTGGCTGACAAAGAAGAGAGAGGCAAGAGAGCAGCATAACCTCATAAGAGAGCATGATCAGATCCTCTGAATCTAGCTGACTGTAGAGAGACTGGCTTCAGATTTAAACTAGTTTACTAGGCTTGAGAATGAAAAAAAAAAAAAAAAGCTTAGAGAGTTCCAGGACTTTTTGTTTTACTTAGAAATAATAAATGAATGCTTCTGAATGCCTGTGTAAATTCTTAAGTTCTTATTCCCAGGGCTCAGGTCCATGATCTGATCCCCTTGGGAACTGGATTTCCAAGTAAAGAACTTAGTCTTGCTGCTGCAGGAAAGCTCAAAACAAAAAAAAAAAAAAAAAGAGGTCCAAGAAAACAGTTTAGTAGCTGTTCATCCTGAAATTTATTTTATTTGCTGCATGGGGATCTATTTTGGAAGTACTTCAGTGAGAAGTTGGACAATGGAACAAAACACTTTAAGGCTTAGCATTTAAATGTGTATTATTTTGGTTGATTGTTTTGGTTTTCTCAAGTTTTTAGGTGTGTGGTTTTCTGTGGTTTTTTGTGGGGCGTGAGTGGTTTTGTGTTTTTGTTGTTTGTTTGGTTGGCTTGTTGTTGTTATATATATGTAAAATACTTGGATTAATTCCTGTTTTCTGGGCAGCAACAAAGAGTTGCTCGTTCTCTGTCCCGTCCTTGTTCACTCTATAACTGTTCTGCATCATGCCTTGACCTTCCATACGATATATTCTACAGAGTGAGAAATAAACCCATCCTGCAAACTGAATTTAATCTGTAGGCTAGATCTACTTCCACAGGTGTAATTGCTAGAAAACTGTGGATTCTTCCAGCATTAATGAAATCCAGTGTGGGCAGTGTATGTTAGCATGTTTACTTATATATATATATATGTATATGTATATGTATATATATACACACACACACACATATATACAGGTATGTTTGTGTGTGTGTCTATATATATTTTAACTTTTTTTCCTGGTTCTGTTTTTCCATTTCTGCTCCATACCAATACTGCTGAAGCTCGTCTAAGAGGACAGCTTTTGCTCTTGCCAGCCAGAATCTGTTTTTGCAGTGAGGGGTCCCTGCTGGGGAAGCCTTTCTTTTTTTGCTCTTTCTTCTCTCCGCAGGGTAGCAGGCATAAGGACTGCCCTCCCGTCTGCTCTGCTGACAGCCGTGCCTTCTCTGCTCCGACTGCAGCAGCTGCCACTCCTCAGCCTCACTGAGAGAGCATAAATAAAATATAAAGGTCTCCTGTGGCCACTCTTGGCTGGCAGTGCAATGGTAGATCAGACCTTCCTACATCATCTTCAAGTGACTTTCTTTTTTTTTCTCAAGAATTTCCTCTGTATTTGTATCAGTCAGTCTTTTACCACTGGGCTGAATAGAAGCAGCAGTCCAGTAACTCTAAATATTTTATGTACTTGTGTCACTGGAGCAGTTTGCAGAGAAAAAAATCAGCAATGTGGGTTTCACCAAAAACTCAAGTCTTTCTGCTTTCCATACTGCCTGGAGTAGATGGATTGTTTGTGTGCTTTTCATGGCTGCTGAAGATCCAGGGCTAATTCCTGTTCTCCTCTCCCCATGAAGTCAGTGGGAGTGTTAGAAACAGCAGAACCATTGTGTTGCTATTGTGTGTGTGACTGAGGGCACAGCAGTGAGTGCGAGCGTTTTCTCCAATGGGCTTTTCCTGTTTTGCAGCCTGGTGTCTTCCAATGCTCAGAGGTCTCAACCAGAGGGTGGAGAGGGAGCTACTTAGTGGTGGGTGGAAGTGACTATGTAGAATTCCTGACCCAACTGTAGGGTTTTTTGTGGGGGGGTTGTTTTGTTTTTGCCTTGTGCTTGTCTGACGTAGCACATGTTCTTTGACTCAATGTGCTTAATTGTGAGGACCCTTCCTTGTAGGTGGTAAGTGATGAGGATGATGATTTTTATTTGTTTTATTAAAGTAACTAGTAACTATGTCCGCTTCCTCTACTTTTTTCTGCTTTAGACCCCACAGGCTGGTTTGGCTTGTTGGACATTTGGCTCATGCCGATGGCATTGAATATTCTTTTGTAAGAGTGCTCACATTTTTGCCAGTCCTCTTATCTGTCCTATCTATTTCAGTCAGAGTCTGAATTCCAACACCTTTGTGGGAAAAAAATTGTCAGCTAGTCTTCAATGAAGGTTTGTTCTGGTCCTCTACTCATTTTATCCACTGCTCTCCAGATTATGGATATGGAGGTTCCCTGTGATTTGTGCAATGACTCAATTGTTCCTCTTTAATGTAGATATGTTTTGGCTTTAAATGCAAGGCGCTGCAGCAGTGAAAGAATACATAGGCTGATACATACATACCATTTTGTCATACTTAATAATACTCCACATTGTGAAAGCCCAAAAGCAAAACATGCCTAAGCTTAGAACCTTTTTATCCACAGCTGTAGTACGTTTAAAATATCTTGGTTTCTATGACTGACTTTATGGATTTGGAGGGAGGGAAGTATCAGGACTTGCTCATGCTGTTTGTTTTATCATGCTGATTAGGCAAGTGAAAGCTCCCTTGGTGGTGGGGCAAGAGGACACATTGTGCTAGTGAACTGTTATATGAAAGGAAAATGCACACGTGATGAAAAATGGGCGGCGGCGAGATCCCTACAGTGTGTGTCCTTTTTCTTCAGTGAGTTTCATGCTAGTAGCAGGTGCAGATGAATAGCTGGCATCCTGTATTTCCATGTCACATACAGCAGGATGAGAGGGAAAGCAAGTGGCTGTGCAGCAGCCACGCTGAGGTGCAGTGGCAGGGTACTTCTGTAGCTGTTGATAACTCTTCCTCTGTGACTCCAACGCAGCTGGTACAAACAATAGTGGGTCTGTGAAGTGAACTTGCCAGCCAAGGCTTGCATTGAGTAAGCCGGTGTCTGTTAGCTGCTCTTCTGGAGAGCTGTTGTAACAGCGGTTGACTCTTCCTAATTCTTTTTTTTTTTCCCCTCCTCTTTTTTTATCTTAAACAGTAAGCTTCCTACATGGGGAGAATGAGAGGTATTCTGTGCATTGATTTGCTGTTTGTGGTGATGTGAAGGACTATACATTTCTGCTTAAGTCTGATCAGTTCAAAAATGTTTTAGTATAAAGAGTCCGGGCTGTGGTGAGATGACCCAAGAAGTTTGCTAAGGACACATGAAGTTAATTGCAGGAATTTTACCGTTCCGGTCAGCTGATGGTGCTCACTTCTTTTTTGGTTCTGAAATGGTATCATCCTTGAATACATTTTTGTGAATCACTGTCACTTGACTTGCTTGTGGGTTCAGAAGATTGATTTTTGTGTAAAGCTCCTCCCTGTCCTCTCCTGGCTGACTAAATAAATAACATTTTTCTGAACTTTTGGCATATCTTTGTGTTTGTGTTATCCTTTAAAGGGGAGGAAGAGAACTGAGAAGGATATCTACATCCTCTTCTTATTTAATACCATAACTAAAAAACGGACATGAGTTCACAAGGGCACTTTTGATGTTAGTGCTGCTCTCTTCTGCAGGCAGGAAAATAAGCAAATGGGAGCAGTAGCTGAAGTACTTGGTAGACTGCAATTGCCTACTATCACCCTGTGATTTGCAAAGACTGTAGAAGCAATATAAGTAGCGTTGATGGTGATTTCTTTTTTTCAGGCAATGTTCTTTCCACCCTCAGTTATAACCAGTGCACTTTAATTACAGCTGCCTGTCTAATATCAGCTGAAGAGGCTCAGTGTCAGAGAGGGAGGGTGGAGCTACAGTATAGAATTCATTGGCCTGGCACTGGTATGATTCAGCTGACAGTTTTTATGCTTGCTGGCATGGCCCTTTCACAACATAAGATACTTTGTTCATTTGTTAGTATTGTGCTGGGTGATTGCCGTGCTTTCAAACAAGCTGATCATGAGATTTTGAGTATTTTGACACTTGGTTGGGGTTGACTGTCCTGGCCTATGTACTCCTGTGGGTACTGTAATAATACAAATAACTGCTTCTTGTTCTGACCAAGTAAATTCTTGAAATGTCATTTCAAGTGTAACAGTGAAGAACACAGTAATAAGAAAGAATGAGGCATGCAGCTGTTGAGTTGTTTTCTTTTTTGACATTGACCTGCTTAATCTTCCCAGGACCTTCCATTTTTTCATGGAAGCTTGGGAAACAACTGCTGATACATTACCTTGAGGACATTGAAAAGTATTGTTCAAAAGGGTCGTTTGTTCTGTTCTGCTTCCTCTACTTCCTACAGCAGTATGGCTTGGCCTGGTTTCTGTGTTAAGAAGCCAATTACTCTGACTGGATCTCTCTTATAGGCTATAGACAAGCACAGTGAAGATTTGCCTAGAATTTGGTAAGGTTTTGGACTGAAATAATAGGCTTTGGTTTGGTGTGGCTTGCTGTTTGTCAGTGCTTTGGTCAGAATCAGGTAGGCTGTGCAGATAGCTGGCTAGTTAAAATACACTTGCATTAAGAATATTTATTTTGGCATTAAAACAACATGCTATATGTAAAGTCCTTCCCTGCTGATCTTGCATTTGTTCCTAAAGGGCACTGTACTGCAGAGGTGCCTGTGGAAAAATAGAGATAATTTAGTTTTGAGCAACTACTGAAAAACTAATCCTGTACTCCAGAATATAATGAGTTGTGGATTCTTTGCTCCATTGAGTGAAATATGACTGGTGTGACCTACTTTATTTGCATATTTAACATACTGACTACTTTTTGTTAGTTTGGTTTTTTTTTTTTTGCTCGTTTCCTGGGAAACAAATGCCCTGGTATACTGGAGAACAGCTATTGTATGGAGACTGCTGCCTGTCTGAGCATTGTTCTTTTGTAGGTGGAAGGCTTTAAGGGGGAAAGAGCTGGAGTTTTCAAAAACATCTTTATTAAGTGAAACAGCACAAAGATGTATTTCACACTGCTGTTGAGTGTGAGTTCCTCAATATTATTTGTATTTTTCTCAGTAGGAATTGTAATGTGTTGCAATGCCTTATCTAGTAAAACTGCTGTTTGTGTTCCCATTGAAGGCATACCAAAAACCCCTGAATGAGTAACTAATAAATGGTAGTTCTTGTCATTCTTGCTGACCACCTTGTAGATGCGTATTTCTAAAAGTGTTTTATTTTGTATTATCTGGAATGGAAACAATAATGCAGAATTTGGCATTAGAGTGGACTTTGGGAAGTAGTATTTTTGCTGGTGGAGTAGGTAAAGAGAGGGGTGGGAAACTTTTTAAATGTAAAAATTATCTCAAGTTTGTTTTGCTGCTTTTTTATTTTTTACCCCAATGCTTATTGTTGCAGCATTAAAAACTAGGTGTGGTTGTTGCAATGTTAAATTTGAAGCTGTGATGGTGGAATGGCCGTTAGGATTGGTAATGCTGAATCTTACTAACAAAAACTGGCTCACTGGTTGAATTGTCTGGTTGCACTAACAAGTGGTTGAGAGAGTATTGTTGAGTTTTGAGAATACTGAGCACATTGGGGGAGAAAGAATAAGGGGGAATCTGTGAGCTTTTAGTAGTGTGTGACAAATAGGTCTGAGTTCCGAGCTTTGAAAGTGCTGCACAGTTCCCCTTGGGTCTTTCCACACTGACTTCAAAAGCTCAGGTGAGCACCAGTGCTCAGTGGTGCGCATAACTTACAGCTGCATCTCTGGTAATCTGTGACTTATTCTGCTGCTTCCACACTGCTTGAACTGAGCATGTAGCGTGAGGTGCCAGTCTCTCAGTGCATGCGGCACTGGTGCCTGAGCTGTGTGCGACAGGGGCTTAATGCTTGTTTTTCTGATAATTTTCTCTTCTAGTCCACAGCAAGTTGTGAAGGGAATAGTGGCAGGACAAGAGAAATCCACGTAGCTCCACAATTCCTTGCCAGGGCTTTATTTCGTGCTGCCTTTATTCAGCCGCTTGCTGAGGGAAGGACAGGTAGCTGACAGTAGCAGTATATGATCATGAGCTGCCTAGAACAGTGAGCAAAATAAGGAGATGGACTGGGGAGTGGAGCTTGTTCATTTGTAATTGTTTGGAGGTTTGAGATTCAACAGGTAACTTTGTCCATATTTGTCAGTAGTAGGTATATAATGCATACTCTTCGCATTCTCTAAGGGTTAGAACTTTCAAAAAGCTAAATATTTTTTGATAATAAACTGCAGTGGAGGCCCCTGCTTAAGTGTGATGTTTTTGTTTGTTTTGTAATTAAAAAATTGAAATTTTCAAAATAAGACTTGAATGCAAGAACTGGGGATGAAAGGAGAGCGAAGCAGGCTGAAGACCTAAGCAAGTACATCTTGAACAGTCTAGAATCTCATCCATATGGCAGTAGCAAGGCTTTCTAGATCATAAAGCCACAAATCTGCGATGTTTGGCTGCTGCTGGAGGCTGGGGAGAGCTTTTTTGGGCTTTGCCAAGGAGGGGGGTTGCTCTTTTGCGACTGCTGCCTCAGCTGTTCCTGGTTATTAGTTGTGCAGAATGTGAAGGTGGTGGGATGCAGTGCTTTTGGTACAGTCACAAGTGAAAGTGAAAGTTCACTGTTGCAAGGACATATGATGCGTGTCAGTGTTCATGTGTGACCTGGTGAAGTTCAGAGTGCTACTGTATGTCATTTGGGACACTTCTATACATTCCTTAGTTTAATTCTCCAATTTACCTGATTAGTGGTGGGAAAGTGGCAGTACAGTCATCTTCATACAGCCTTGCAAAGTCAGGGTATCCGAGGTTATCATAGAACCATTTAAGTTGAAAAAGACCTTTCAGATCATCAGGTCTTACCATAAACTTAATTGCTGCCAAGTCCACCTCTAAACCATGTCCCTAAGTGCCACATCTGCCCTATGTTGTGGTGGATTCCTACAACAGAGTGTGCTTTGTGAAGGGGGAAAAAAAGAGGCTTTTTCTTAGGAGAAAGCTCTTTTTGGAGTTAGGGGGAGGTTCAGATTCTGTGTGATGAGTTCTGCAAACAGATCAGAGGGTGGCCTCCCCAGGTGGTTGTCAAGTAGTTTATCCAGTGGTTTTGTCTCGTGGTAAGAAACTGGGTAACTGACATTGCTCTGGATGTTCAATATCAACATAAACTGCGGTTCATGAGTACCTGTTCTTACTTGTGCTTGGTCAAAAAGATGACTGACTGCTAGTAATGATAGATGTTACAAGTCTTTGAACTCTACACATGCCACCTTTTCTGACTTGAGAATACATTATTGCACTGCACCTCTTCACTAGTTACCAGTAAACTTGATCGAAGTAAACCCAAATCTGGAGACACAAGCCTAATTTAACAATCTCTCCAAGTAACTGATTCAAGTTTTTGTGAAAGTAGCTGTGCATGATGTGATCTGGACCTCCTGCAAGAGCTGTGTGCCAGTGGGACTGCTGATCTTCTTATCTGACTTTATGCGCATAAAATAAGACTCTCTCAACAGACTTAGTAATAGGCAAACAATTTCAGGTTTCAGCACAAAACATAAAAGAACCTCTCACACGATTAAGGCATCTAAAGTGCATGTTCACCTCTAAGGTCTGGAGAGAGGGAGAGGAAAAAAAAACAGATCTAGGTGTCATAGATCTCTTGAAGTAGTAACTGAACTGACCTATCCCTTTGTGTGATAAATACTCAGCATGTGAATGAATAAATGATTCATGAGAGGTTGCTGGTTAGCTTGCTCTCTTCCCCCACTGATGGTGGGAAGAGTTTTGGGAAGAACTCTGTGCCTGACTATTCAGCTATTAACACCCATGGATGCAGCAACTAAAACTGCATAAAATGGAGAAGCCAGGCATATAGGCGGGAAGATCTTTCTTGGCATTTCAGCTGGGATTAAAGCCTGTGAGCAGTGACCATGGCAAATTTTGCACAGTGCCATGTTAATTTAACCTGTTTTGTGAGTACATTAGTTAACACTGTTACAAGCTGTTTTCTTTGAAAATGCTGAATGCACTCCCCTCTCCAAACCCAGTGCTTACCTTGGTTGCCTTTCTCCTGGTCACGTTTTGAGAGGAGGTGGAAGGAGGTTCTGGTGAACAAAGTGGCAATTGCAAATAGGGCTGTAGCTTCTGTCTCTGCATTAAGCCTTCCCATCTGTTGTATCTTTAATACTTCTCTTGTTTCACTTAGTGTAGTTTTCCTGGATAGTACATGTCATGCATATTTATTGCTGCTCTTAGAGCATTTATATGCAAGTATAAAAACTCTGAACGGTGGTGTATTTGAGATGCTTGTATCAAGCAGTATTTGATAGTGTACACAAATGCAAAGTAAAGGTACGCTCTGCTGTGGAACAACTAAATGTGTCATTTAGGGCAAAATCTCAACTGCTGTAGAAAATACATGTGGAAATGTTTTAAGAGTTCATTACATAACTAGGGCATCTGATTATTGTTATTCAAATCTCTTCTCGTAATAAAAGCCAAGAACTTGTAGAGTTGTCCTTACATGTTAGCATCATGTCAGCTGTTCCACAGTGCAGTTTAAATCTCAAAGCAATGCTGATGCAGCATTAGGGTGCTTCACTCTTACAGGAAAGTTATTTCATTTAGTTTCACTATGCTTTTCATCATATTTAATGATATAAGCATAGGAAATTTTCATATTTTTTTTCCTTTTAGTAAAGAAATTCAGCTTTGAAAATCTGGGGTGGATGTGTACATAGATGCAGTCACTCCAAATATCATTCTACCATGTTGGTTATATTACAGGATGATTTCCCTTGGCTTTCCCTTCTGTTTGTTACCTACTGCAGCTTGATAGGGAGAACCAAAATGGACTTCTGTGGGCTCCTTCCATGAGCTGTATTTGTAGCCTGCAACTGCAAGGACCATGAAGAAGCCAGTTGGACGCTTAGAAATGTGTGAAGAGATACTGGAGCGTAACCACACTGAGTTTCTTAAATCTGGTGAGATTACTCACCACTGCTGAAATTAGCTTTTGCCTAAGGTTTTGGAAACCAGGTGCTCTGAGGAAATGAAACTGGTGCCCAGCTAAAAGAGCAGTGTCAAGCAGTGGCTACAGCTGTCCCACGTTGATGTCAGCTGGCACTGGTGGTGTGGGAATGTATTCTCGTAACAGCTGTAGTGTTACAGGAGTCCCGTGGGGTAGAGTGAATTGCATGTGGCAGTGCCTATCGGGAAAGATCACTTTCCTTACTAGGGATCCTTCTAGGATGTTGAAGGGCATAGTGGTGATAGGAGAAGCAGAAGATAAGGACTCTGCTTAATTATGCTGGTTCTCTTTGTTTTCTTCAGCCCTGCTGACTGATATGTTGATCAAAACTTTAGTTCTGCTAAATGCTGTGCATGCAAAATTAATGCTTAAGTGTTACATCTAGATCATTGTCAAGTATGTTCTAGTGGCTGCAGAATAGATCAGCAAGAGAGTAGTGAGGTGCAAATGACATTTCTGCTGTTTTAATTCAAAGTACTTGATTTTTAGGACTCTGAAGTTCCAAATCTTTGTATAGTAATAATACCCGTTCCCCCTGATACTTCCAGTTATATTCAGTAACTTCTTGCAGAACAAAATAGAAGATCCTGCCCACTTTAATGATGGTTAGTTTGTTTTGAGGAGCATCCTTTCAGAAAAATTTTGGTGAGTTTTAGCTCTATGTTTTATGAAGTGACTGTCTTGGTGGCAGATTCTCCATCTGCTGGCAGGAGACACTGTTAATTGTACTGGTGCCACTGTTGGTTTCACAGCTCTCTCAACTGAAATGGTGAAATGATATCGGTTGCAAATGTATTGTTTTTAATGTCTTATTTTGTTTCCTTTGAAAATGACAAAATTCATAGTTCCAGTTTGGAAAATAGCTAAAGAAAGTAGTGTCTTGAGGGGGAAGCAACCTCTGTGCCAGGGAATGAGCATTAGAGGGAAGGTCTGAGGCTTAAGAACTGTTGCTGATAAAAAGTTACTCGCAATGGCACAGATCAAACCCTGCCAGAAAGCACATCAGTATGTGTGCACATATGACCCTGGAAAGGAAATCAGGATCAGCTGTAAGAGAATGTAGTGGAGGTTCTCTGTGGTGTTGTCAGTTTTCTGCTTGCAGGCTAAATGCAGTGGTGCAGTGAATTTGAAATGGTAGAAATGTAAAAAGATTTCTTTTGTGTGGAGATGTCAAACATCAAGCAATTGTCACAAGTTCATTGAAGATTGTTTTTAATGAGAGTATTAAATCTATTATGCTTTGGTTGCTTTTTAGCTATCTGTAGTTCAGGCTTCTCCTCACTTGTGGGGGTTTCTTTGTTTTTTGGGGGTTTTTCATTGTTTTTGGTTTTTTTGTTTGTTTGTTTTTGTTTTGTGTTTTGTTTTTTGTGGTTTTTTTTCTCTCCATTTAATGGAAGTTGCTTGGTGTAGGACTACATAATGATTTTTACTTTTACTCTCAAGTAAATTGCTGTATATGAGTAGTTATACAGTGAGCTTTATTTTGTTCCCTGCTTCATTCCAGTGTATCATCAGTTCTTATACCATGTAAACCCCTGCATTTCAACATTGTTTTGCAACCTGCTTTGACCTTTTTTTAAATGCAACTGGCATTTCTACCTTATACCTTAGACATAGAGGTGAGTGATTAAACTGCAGAATGGCAAGTGTGATTTAGATTATTTTGACCTGAAATTTCTGGGGTATCTTTTTAGGATTACACTAGTGTGTGATTTTTCTTTTTCTTTTGCTTGCACAGTGACCAGTGTATCCCACTACATGGGATAGGAGAGGAAGGTTCTCTTACTTTTAGACCAGATTTTCCTTAGCAGAATTTCAGGGAAGAGAGAATTGGTGTTTTGCAGTGCAGATGACTTTATTGACACGTAGCCGTGATCATGAATGAAGCGCATGAACATTGGCAAGAGAGAGGCTGCATGGCTGCTGTGGTGCCCTTTCACTTTTATTGGCACTTTGCATGGCACAGTGGCACCCCAGCCTACTGGTGAGGACAGACGATCTTTGTGTTCTACCTGCACTTTGAACCTGGAGTGGCTGGTGTTCATCTGTGTTCACTCATGACTCATTCTCTTCCAGTGCTTCCTTAATTAGTTTAGAACACTGCATTCCTGCCCTTTTCCTAGGGATACGCTTTTTCTGCAAGGACTTGAAATGAAATGCAACCCTATGCTCCTGAAGCAGCAGATGGAAAACTTTTTGTTGCAGAGGTTCTTTTGCTGTTAGTTGATCCATGAATTTGAGTTTCTCTTCAGGTATGGTTAGGTGTACTCCTGTTGCCACCACTAACCACTCCTAGCCGCTCATGCTTTCCGCAGAGCTCAAGGAAAGCAGCACTGCTGGGAAGAGTGATGTGATGGAACTTGTTTTTCATACTCAAGAGCAGCAGAGCTACCTGCATATGAAAAGGCTTTTACAGTGAATGGGTTTTTCTCATCAGCTGGAGTGAGACTTTATCCTAATATTTTCTTCCAGAAGCTGTACTTCGGAGTTTGGTAGAAGTTGCTCTATTGTGTGAGGTGTATTGGCACTGATGCTATTGAAAGCCTTTTTTACATGACAGTATAATAGTAAATTTAGGTGAATGCTTTAAAAACCTTTCACAAGAGCTGAGATTCAACATGATAATTTTTGCTTGGGTTGTGTTTCAAAGAAATTATTTTCTACCTTCTTTGTATAATCTGTAGGGAAACAAAGCAATTTAAAAATCAACAAACAGAAGCTCATCAAAATATATCTATAGTAGCTAGTGATAAATAATCTTTTCTAACAATGGATTTGTTGCTGAATCTAAGTATTGTTCCCTGCTATTCAATTACTTGAGCTGATTTTGTTCATGTACTAGAAATATTGCTGTGCTCCAATCCTGTACCTATTGATCAATTTGGAGTGTCTGTATCAGCCCTGAGATGGAGCTTTTAATACAAAAGTCAGGCAGCATCCATTTCCTTATTGTCTTGAGTGGAGCTGCCCCAAGCTGGCAGTCCTCAGACTTGCAGCTGCTTTGCTATATTGTGCCAACACTGGCTGGGGAGAGGCAGCAGGCAGGTAAATAGGCTTTCCCAAGGGAAGGCCGATTTAAATGCTTCAGAAATTAGGCATTTCCAGAAAGGGATTAACATGGGGAAACTTAGCAAAGGTGTTTGAAAAAAGTATGCCTGTTTGCAGATGATCTTGTCTCTGGGTTTTTGTGTGGGGAGGTCTTTTGCCTTGAAACTAGGCAGATCATGGCAAGTGGAATTATTTTAGCCCTTAGGTTACAGAATTGTAAAGTATTTGAAATATCTGCTTAGTACAGATAGTTTGGATCTGGAAGGACAGAAAGATTTGATGGAGATTTGCCTGAAGCGTCTTTTAACACAGTAGATTTTCTGATAGGAAACTGATCTGTAGGTCCAGGCCATGCTGCCCAATGCCAGGAAGTAAATGGTCTCTTGGGGCCAAGTGTCCCAGTGCTGTGGCCAGGCTGATTAAATTGCCTGATGTCAGGGCACTGCCGTGAGGGAACACATCTGCACAGCCTGGAATCAGGGAAGGGTAAAAGAGCCACACTATGGGTCCGTTTGGCACCCGGCTCTGTGTTTGGCACAGCAGGACTTGCTGGACTAAGCAGAAAGTGTGGGGAGGGCCTGTGCCACATGGTGCCAGTCACAGAAGCTGTAGTGTTTTGAGTCAATCAGGCTGGGATGGAGAGCACCACAGGGAGCTTGAGGGGGCCTTGCTCGCCCACCTGTGACAGGCTCAGGGTCCGGGCAGCTGCTGCTCTGGCCTTGGGATATGCCCTGCTAATTTCCTTTAGCTCCTGCAGAACAAAAACAGCCTGAGTGCTGTTGCCACACACACTGTCCTTCCTTCTGAAATGAGTGGAGTGCTGCTTTTAAAAACACTTACCACAGAATTAGTGAGTTGGAAGGGACCCACAAGAATCATGGAGCTACCCTTAAGTGAATGGCCTACATGGAGGTGGAACCCACAAGGTTGTTAGCACCACCTGTGTGGCTACACAAAGTGCTGTGCAGCTCTCAGACCTGAAGCTGGTGACTTGTGACAGTAATTCTCCCCAGCAGTGGCTAGCATGTATGGATCAGTACAAAGTACCTTTTGTAAATCATACCTAAAGGCTCCAGTCTTTGACGGTCGTTTCTTCTCATTTAGATAATTTTGGTGCATTGCATTGCACATCTTTTGTTTACAGCCTTGTAGCCAAATTTCTGTATGAGGCTTAAATTTGGAGGACTTGTTATCAGTTCTAACATGTTAATGATTCAAGTATAGTGCCAAATCAACAGTTTGTTTAATTTTTAATTAGGATTATTTTATATTTGGCAGTTTTTTGTAATTGCCAGTCATTCTACAATTTTTTTAAAAAATAAAATCAGATTACTTTGGTTGTCCAGTTTCTGAGGTTATTGCTTCTTCTGTGAGCACGTGGAAAGAGAGGCCAGCCACTTCAGCTAATTGTGTTGTAACTGTCCTAGTGGTTATGACAAATTGTATTAACTCTTCTGTACTTCAGAGAAAAATTGAAATGGAAACATAGACTTGATGCAAAGGGTTTTCTTTATTTGGTAAAATATGTCTTGGTTTGAACTTTCACTTGTTTTCAGCAGCACTGTTAGCTTGATGTTTTGATGCATAGTTGTTTCTGGGGGCTCTTGAGTTGAAAACTGTATACAGGTATAGATAAAGGATTCTGTTTCATGTTTTATATTGTATGTAATCTTGCTTCTGGAGAGTTCAGCTGGGTCTTCCATGCAGTTCCTTGATTCAGCCACTCATTTTGTTTTGTCTTGTTTTGGGTTTGTTGGGTTTTGTTTGTTTGGGTTTTTTGTTATTGTTTGTTATACTGATATCTCAAAATAGCAAGGCTTATTTGTGACTAACCAGCATAATTTGTGACTACTTGGAACTATTTTTTGAGGGGGAGGAGGAATGTACTGAGTTTTGTGAAGTCTTGGTCCTGTACCGTGGCCTACCAGTGGACTGAAAGATGGCATTGCTGTGTGACAATTCTTGTACCACCACTCTTCAAACTTTTACTGATATCTTGTTAAGAACACAGAGGAGGTAAGGTGCTAAATGTGTTATCCCCTCCTCTTTCCTCTGTAATAATTCTGAAGCCCTTTGGTCCACATCTGCAATATTTATTGGAAGGAAAATGAATATATACCTTTGATCCTATCCAACCACCTTATCCAAAGGGATGGGGTAGGAACCTGCTGCAGAGGACCCTGTTTTATAGACAGGAACTCTTTGAGCAGTTAAAGTTCTGAGTTGTCCTCTTCCTGAACTTGAAAGAGGAGGGAAAAATAAAAAAGCTAGGAATAACTGCAGCATCCCTTAGTATTCAGATCCTAACTCTGTTGCCAAAGGAAAAGTGCAGCAAAGCAAGAGACTAAGCTATGTATGATGAGTTAGTGCAACCCTTTGAGTTACCCTTGAGTTATTAGCTGAGCATGGGAGGAGGTGGCCTGGCTTTCAAAAGGAACTGCTAGCAGAGCACTACTTGATATTTGGCTCTGACATATTCCCAGTGATATGAATAGACTTCTTATGTTGCAGCACGTAAGCAGGATGAGAATGCGAGTCTACTACAGCAGTTGGTGAAAACAACATATGTTTAGTTTTATGAAGACTTAAAGACAGATGGTATCCCATAGAATAATTATATAACAGCCAAAATTCCCTTAACAAATCTTTTTATAATAGCTGTGATAATTACTCATAAATAGCCAGTCATTTCAGTATTTTTCTGTTACATAAATGGTACAGGGATCTAGTTTAGCCCCTCTTAAACTCTTTGGTGAATTTGTTCTTTGGTCTGGGTTATTTTTTTCACTTGTCATTTCTAGTCTTCTCTTGTTTTTGACAAAAGGCCCAAGTGATGTGCGCTTCTGTCCAATCAAGTGAAATAAATCTGAAAATGTTACCTCTGCCTTACATCTGCCTGTTTTAGGCTATTTTCTTTGCCTTCATGGACTCCCTGTGTTTCACTCTTCCCAATCTCTGTCCAAAGAGATTAAACTTCCTATAAGAAATTGGTTACTGCATGTTGCCCTGTAGTAAGCCTTGGAGGAATGGAGTATAGAATTAAGATCTGTTTTCTGGAAACTGCTGGCTTTCATCCAAGATTTTATACCCATTTCTTCAGCTG
The DNA here is from genome assembly GCA_013389985.1 of Dryoscopus gambensis. Taxonomy (NCBI): domain Eukaryota; kingdom Metazoa; phylum Chordata; class Aves; order Passeriformes; family Malaconotidae; genus Dryoscopus; species Dryoscopus gambensis. The sequence goes on from WEIT01031075.1 coordinate 64,557, forward strand.
TTGTCTTGGATGTTTCTTGCATGACTCTTGAGTGGACTGGAAAGTTGTGCAGATTACTGGAAAAGAGTTTTTAGAAATGGGTATGAGCTGGGCAACTACTTCTGAGGCATCAGCGTAATGGTCTTTGAGGCACTGGCAGCCCGGATTGATCTGACATCAAGGTGAACTGCCGGCTAGCAAAGGACAGTTGCCTTTTGATGGGGATTTTAAGGAATGGATTTAACAAACAATGTCCTTTCTTACCTCTCTAAGTCTAAGCCTTTCAGTATCCAGTAGCTTATAACCCATCTGCTTTCTGTATCCAAGGGGCAATTTGCCAACTCTTTGCAAGCCGCAGGTCGCTCCTTGACTGGCATCATCTTGGGAGAAGGGATAGAGAGAAGCTTTTTTTCTAGCTTGTTGCCTGTATCATGTTTGTGCTGATTTCTACTTTTTCTGGCGAAGGTAGTACGCAGGGCGCGGATTCAGATACAGGTTCATGTGAAGTAGGCTGGCCAAGGTTAGGGAGATGTTAAACTTGAGAGAGACTCAATTCAGCTAACACAACATTTTAAGTAATGCCAACCAAAAGCAGAAGCATAATACTGAGCATTGGCCAGTTTGCAAAGTGTGCTTCTTATTTAAAGGCCTCTTTATGTGAAGCTGTATCCCTGCTTTCCCCAAAGGAAGCCTTGCTAGCTTCCTTGCTAACCATAGACCTTTAGCAATCAAAACAGATGAGGGTTTGAAGAAGTAATTATAGGAAATATAGCAGCAGAAGTACGTCAGTAAATGCCACTACAGTTTCTCAGCTGGAGAAGTACTACATAGTGATTTCCTTTGGGGCACCACACTTTATTCTCAGTGGTAGATACGAATCTGGCCCTTGACCATTCTACTTGAGTAAGTTACAAGAAGTTCCTCATAACAAGAACAATGCAGGACTGCAAAGCAGTAGAGGCTGCTTGTGTTAGCCAGGTCATTACTCTGAAAATGAGTGTGCCGTGTGTGCCCCTACGCACAGCACTACTTACTTTCATGCTCTTTTACAGTAGCGACAGCCCTAAACAAATATACTCCAGCAGTGAGCTGGAAACTGATCAAAGGCTTCTGCTTGCTGGGGCTGTGTCTGTCCAGGTAAGGATCCTGGAAACTGGGCGTTCACCTGTGAAAGCACAGAGGGAGAAAATATTCAGGAGTATTGGGGTTTGGGGGAAGAGGCTCTTTGCTAACCTTTGTATGTTACCAAATTAAACCATTTCCAATAATAATAAATTACAGAAAATCTCCCTAAGGTCAGTCAATTTCCTGAGACTCTATCAATAAAGAAATACAAATTTGTTAAAATATACCAAGAAAGTGTCTAATTTTTTACTTTTATTTATTTTTAGGAGGAAGAGTTCTCCTAAGTTTCTTGTTTCAGTATGGAATTGTTTGGCTGGTAATGTGGTTGATTTCATCTCTCTGTCTTCACAAGATATTCAGATCAGATTCAGCCCATGGCTCAGACAAATTGAGAAATTAAATAGAACAGTGTCTTTAGCATCCTAAACAAGTTTCTAAGCAGCTAAACTCTTGATTACTCTGTGGTGATAACTTGCATGATCATCCATCCAAGAAATCCAGTGATCCAGGACGGTTAAATGTCTTCTTTTCCAGGTCTAATACAGCTTTTACTTTAAAACTTCTTAAACGTTCTTTCACATTATGTATTTGAATTTTTAGCTCATTTCCAAAGAGTCTTTCTCTTCCAGTGCATGATTTGAATGTTAAGTCTAGAATCCTTGTGAATCAGCAATGTCAGCTGCTCGTGAGATAGGCTGCGGACTGTGCTCACCTGGCTCAGACAGCATCATGTGGCTTTTAATGACCAGTTGATTCCAGTTTGAAATGCTAGTTGGCATGGAGCTCCTTCTGGCTCCTGGGCATAAAACTGCAGTTTCCTGTGATGAGTCTCAGCTTCTCTGTTCATCAACTCCCTGACTTGCCTTGCTCGCTGTGCTCAGTGTGGTGTGTTGTGTTGTTTTTATTTGCGTCTACTAAAAGCAATATGACTTATAGTGGGTGTCTAATATGCATAATCAAGGATTGAAAACTGTATTTATTCTCTGGAAAGGCAGTGAGATTTGTGTCTTTGGCCTAAATTATTTTATACGCCACTTTTCAAACTGTTTTTTCCCCTTCTAATTTATTGTCAGGACTGGTGAGTTTTTACTGAACATTTTTTCATGGTATTCCAAGATGATTGAAATCCATCTTTCTAGCAAGTGGAATAGCTGCCTGCATTTATCATGGAGAGCTTCTTATCTTTTTCCATGTCCTACTTCATTTCAGCCTGTTAAAATAACTCCAGTGTTGTCAATCTTGTCGTTATTTTTTTCGAGATCAGGTTGGTGCTTGGAAAAATGAGTACACAAATCTTGCATCAAATATTTGTCTTTTTTTTGGGTATGCATCTTATTTGAAACCCATTGAAGAACGAGGTGTATTTTGTTTTGTTTTTAATTTCTTGATCATTCTATAACTTTCTTGATTACTGTTTGTATATAAATTAAGTTAAAAAGACACATAGCTTATAATATTTAATATAGTGAGAATTTTGGACTACTCATTTTTATATTTTTATTTGCCCATGAAAACTAATGAGCCAAGAAAAAGGAGGATCTCAAGTAATGAATAACAAGTTAACTAGAGCTAACAGTAACAAGTAGTTAGAGTTCTGTGGGAAAACATAATTAATACTAGGTCCATAAAACACCTTCAAGAGTTGATGTCTCTCTATTTTGAGGATTTTAATTTTCTAGTATTGAGAATTGAAGAAAGGCTTTAAGGCTTCAAGTAGCATTGCTCCTTGTTAATCAAAGGACTTGTGGGGTGGTGACCTGAAGGAGTAGAATGAGAGTCTCTTTCTCGATAGGTGGGAAATCTGACTGACATTCCTGCTGAGCAGGTGGATGTGTATTGCATGAGGAGTAGGAGTCAGATAAAGTGTAAACTGATTTTGTTAGAAAACAGAAGCAGAAGTTTGTTCGGTTTTCTAGAATAGTCTGGGAAGCTGTCATTCCTCTTCCTCTTAAAAGGTTCTTGAGCATTAAATCCTACCTAGAAAGGTACAATTATTATTCCCTTTATTCAGAGACTGTTGCAAATTCTCATTGATGAATGTTGGAATAACCCGAGCCACACTAGGATAATCCATGTGTATATGTGTGTAGTTATATACACATCCATATAAACACAGATTTTAAAAATTGCTTTATATCACAGAGATTGCTTAACACTTCTTATTCTTGCATTTTTCATCAGTCTGATTTTGCTTTGTCCTTCAACCAGGCTATGTAATGTCATTTTCCTTTATAAATTGCCTTTTTCATTCAAGGAAGGGCAAAATTCTGATCATTCTGTTATAAATGTGACTGTAGCAGACATCTGCCATGTTTGCAAGTTATCTTTTATTATTTTCTGGTAATTTAAATGTGATTTCTTTTGTAATGTAACTTTCCTGATTGTCATGCTTTAAACCCCAGCTGGCAACAAAGCCCCAAGAGCTGCTCAGTCAGTGCCCCTGTGTTGAAACAGGGGAGAGAATTGAAAGAGTAAAAGTGGGAGAACTTGTGAGTTGAGATAACGACAGGTTAACAGATAAAGCAAAAGCTGTGCACACATGGAAAGCAAAACAGGGAATTCATCTGGCACTTCCCATGGGCAGGCAGGTGTTCAGCCTTTCCCAAGAAAGCGGGGCTCCATCATGTGTAATGGGTGCTTGGGAAGAAAAATGTCAGTGCTGAATGTCCTCTCCTTCCTCCTCCTTTCCTCTCTCTTTACGTACTGAACATGATGTCATTTGGTGTGGGATATCCCTTG
>WEIT01031077.1:8652-19058 GCA_013389985.1 Dryoscopus gambensis
TATTTTTTATATATATATAGAGCGGATATTTTTCTTGTATATGTATGTGTAAGCACTCTTAATATTGGTATTGTGGGGAAAGGAAAGAGACCCACGAGACTTTATTTCTTAATGTTTAGATGGTAATTTTTCTCTCTTTTTCCTCTCATCATTTTTTTTTGGTGTTATGGGTCAGGATACACAATTCTCTTTGTCTGCTCTGCCCTGTTAGGTCAATATTTATATACAACTGATATAGATACATTTGTATTTGCTATATTTTATTCCTTTCCAACCAATCCTTGATTTGTCTGGTCCCTCACTTCTCATTTCTGTGAATAAATAATCTCAGGAATTTTTGTCTCATTCTGATAAGCTGATCTCAAAGATCACCTCTTATCACTATATTCAGGGAGATTGTCACTATTGCTTAGGTCATCTCTGAATTGTCAGGCAGCTGGAGTTGATCATCACTGCAGGTTCCTTCCAACTGAAATATTCTGGTTTTCCCTTTTTACTTTTCGTTTCTTTTCCCTCTCAGTTGAAGTACTTCGGCTTTATTTGTGACACATCTTTTTCACTGCTTGTTTTTCAGAATGGGAAAGTAAGATTTCAGTAATTTTACAGTAAAAAAATTGGTTTAGTTCACCTGCAAATTTTATTTATGTATTCCTTTTTTCAAGCCACTGTAAGAGGTTAGTCTTTAGTATGATTATAGCAGACTTCAGGTTTTCATCAGTTTCAGTGGCAGTTCTCCTATGAAACCCTGATGTTGAGCACATATGAAGAATATGGATCCTACTTTCTCTGTCTGCAGTATCTGCTCCTGAGTTATTCCTTAATTTGTGTGTGGCGGAGAGGGCTTATAACTGATTTAAAAAATCTTGTTTGATTTTTCATGCACTTTAGGATCTTGACAGCGCTATAATAAAGAGACAGAGTTTAGAGATGGAGATCAGAAACCTCCAAGAGAAACTGACTGTTTACCAGAAAGCTTTGGACACCTCAAAGCAGGAACTGCACAGTCTGAAGAAGTCTTCCAGGGAGTTAGATGCAAGCTTGAAGAGCAGCAGAGAAGAGGCCAGGGCTGCTCAGAGCTCTTTAGAGGCTTTTAAAGAAAAAATTGCTACCCTGCTCAGTCATGGATCTGCAATAGTTAAACCTTCTGAGAAGGCCATTTTGGAGAGGATCCAAGAAACAAATCGCAAAGAGGAGACTAAAGAAATAGTAAGTCAGCAACTACTGCACTTGCCCAGTGTGTGTATGTATTTATGCTCTTTGGGTTCTGTTTCATTTTATTCATCTGGTAGAGTGTTGGTTCCTTCTGCTCAAGTTTTGAAATTACAGAAACCTTTAATTTTGATATCTATTGATTTAAGGTAAAAGGGGAAAAGCATCTATGTTTTACTAAGCAGGAAGAGTTCAGAAATTAAATTAATAATAGATGCTGTTAAGAAGAAAAGAGTTGGAATGGTCTTTCAGTTACAACATTGAAATTTGGTTTCTGTGCCAGCAGACATCAAAGGTGGCTGTTTGGTTGCTATGATTTAGTGAAACATGTGAACAAGTATGGGTTTGCTGCTACAATGGTGACTTCAAGAACTGACTTCTCTCTCAAAGCAGATTTAATTGATGAGTTGCCACAGGCAACTGCTTTCCCTCCAATCCTCAAAATCTGCACCTAAAAATAAAGATGTTTTTATACACTTACAGCTAAACATTGTTCACCATCCAAGAGAAGGTAAAAGGAAGGCACTGGCTTGAGGTGTTTGGGCTGGTAGTGTTTGCAAAGGTGTGTTTGAATGTATAGATAGAGAAGGGACAGCTCAGGAGGAAGGTGAGTCTGAATGCAGTCTGACCAATGTCAGTATCTTGACACTGCACTGAAGTTTCGCACTTCCTTGCTTATGATTTATTAATTTTGTCAGTGAGGACTATTTATATACTTAAAAGTCACACACTAAATCAAAAGCTGCTTTTAGTGAGCCACTGAAAACCAGATTTGATATTCTTGCCAGATTTTAAAATTCTAGCATCTCCTGCTGATGTGATAGTTTTTAATGACAGCAAATGGTTTTGTATTCTGTCCAAGGCTGGAAATAGTTCTTGAAAATATCCTGTGCATTTTGATGAAGTATTAAAAAAAAAAAAAACAACTAAAACAAAAACCCACACCATTGGTGTTCTTGCCCACCTGGGCACACTGCTGGCTCAGTTTCAGCCAGCTCTTGACCAGCACTCCCACATCCTTTTTCTACCAGGGAGCTTCCCAGCCACTTTCCCCAGCCTGTAGCAATGTGACCCAAGGGCAGGACCTGGCACTTTACCTCATACATTGGCATCAGCCACTGATCCAGCCTGCCCAGATCCCTCTGCAGAGCCTTCCTACCCTCCAGCAGATCCACTCCGAGCCAACTTGGTGTTACATGTAAAATGGTAATAGTTTGAAATTATCCAGTAGCCACATTAAAAACAAAAAGCAGGAAGGGGGTTTTTGTTTTGCGGGCTGGCTGATCAAGCTGCACTAGTCACAGGAATGAGAAACTGGGGAGGCCAAAACTGCAGGACCAAAAATGCAACCTTTGTAAGATGATGGATCATCATGGATGGGTAGCAAGGGTGCAACCTTGTTTTAGGAAATGCCTATGTTGTGGGTTGTCCCTAAGGCAAGGATGAAAATTACACCAGGATGCCCCAGGATGATAAAATGCCAGCTTGGTGATTTTTTGCTCTCTGCTTTTGTGTTATGGTCCTTCACTTTCTCGTGTTTCTGGACCTTTGAAGCCTCTAAAACCCCCTTGCAGTCCCTCTGCAGCCTGATACAGGGGCTGTGGGTTCTCTAGCAGCAGCACATCTCTGGGGGAACAAGTTACTGAAACTGTTGTTCCTGGTGAGTGATGTGAGATACAGAAGAGGATAAAATCTGTTTGTGGGTTCTTGCAGATTTATTATTGTTCAGTGTTGTCTACTGTATGAGCAGCAGTAATTTCTCAGTGTTTTTTAGGCAAGTTGGGTGCAAACTTGTTTGTATTTAATTGTGGTGAGATTTGGAAACCTTTCAGTGCCATTAAAATTAATGGGAACTCTGTGTACTTACTGTTCATTTCATTAACAGGAACCAACGAGATGCTTAAAATGAAGAGGCTGCTTGGAGATGAGTGTCTGAACACTGAGTTACAAATGCAATATAATTAATTATGTAACCAAATAATTATATGATAGTAAGAAGAAGACAGAGGGAAACAAGCAACTTCATGTATAGAACTGCCTTTCAGTATTTGGCAGTAGTGTAACCAGATACTTTCAAGCACTTAATTTACAACTTAAAATTCATTACATTACATGTAGGTGTTGTAAACTTAACAGTGAAGAAGTAGAAACTTTTTCAAAAGCATTCTAGTTGCTTGTTTTGAGATTTTATCCTTTTCTCCTTGGCTGTGGCTAGATTATAGAAATCATTATTACTATTTTCTTTTAGCAAAATCTTTTAATTAAACACTGCTTAACAGTTAACAGTTGGGAAACACTCCTCTGAGACTTAATTTTCCATATCTACATTCTTCCCTACATGCTGCATGTATTTTCTAAATAACTTACACGCTTTTTCTAATCAGCTCCTCAATAGATAGTGATTTTATTGGCTTATTTTAAAGAATGATAGCTGACTGCGAGATATTGCTGCTGTGCCCACATCTTTGTAAATTTTGTGTTTAAATTAGTTTGTATTGTTTTTTTAATACATAGCAATCTCACTTAGTCATTTGACTCATATATGGTATCTGCTGTTCACTTTCAGGTGTCTCATGTCACCACTTCTGACATTTTTTCCCAGTGGTTACAGCAGATTTTTCTTTTCGTCTTCTGAAAGCATGTATTTTAAAGATAAATATTTTACCCTATTTTTAATAATTTGTTGATGTATATTTCACATCTTTCTAGCTTTTCCACACCCACCTAACCCCATATGCTTTGTTGGTTTGCTTGCTCCCTAGATGGTATCTCAGCTTGAAACCCAATTAGCTAAACTGGGTGAAGCTTTGAAAAATCAGACCAGATTGTACCATGAAGCCCTGGAGAGGAGCAGCAAAGCTGAAAAATGTTCTGAGAATTTCCTTGATCAGCTGAAGCACTTGGAAGAGGAATTACAAACTGGAGACCTGATGCAAGATGATTTGAAGCTTGAGAAACAAAAAGTAGTTTCACACATTATTTACTTTTGAATAGAAGTCACTAAAGGCAGAGATACAGCTCATTGTATTGCTTTGGTCACTTGGAACACTGCAAGTAATGCGAAATAGCAAAGTCAGACACTATGTAGGGAGTAGTAACATCTTTCCTTTGACCAACAATTGCAGTTGGAAGATGTAGCTGAGCTTTTGAGTTCCAAGACCATTACTGTGAAACAAAACAAAAAACAACCCCTCCCTCCTCCCAAACCAAACTACACCCCAAAACCAGCTTAAAAGAAGTTCCTGTAAATACAGCAGAAGTCCTTCAATGATTCTCTGATCTCAAAACTTTCTCTCATCTTTACATCTTTCTCTAAAACATCATCTGGTCTGCAATCTCTCAAGATCTTGTAGCCTTTGATTCTTTTATATTCTTAGACAATCATGGCTACTAGGATTTTTTTGTTAATTGTATGAATGAACACCCTGTTAGCCTATAACTCATTCACGTAACAAAGAGTTTGAAAAATGAGGTAGTACCTGGAAAGCCAAACAATACAGCTAAGACAGGCGGAGTTGTAGCATGTTGCCAGGGCAGGATTAATGCTTAGAAAGTTGGATTTGCAAAGAATCAACAATTTTGTGCCATTTGTTTTGCCTTAGACTATGATACAATAATTTTTTGAATGAAGCATCCACCACACTGGGAGAAAACCAGAAAAAAGTAGTTGTTTCTTCAGTTCTGCTTCCTCCGTGAATAACACATGGCCCTAGATTCTTAAATTTCTCTCTAGATTTTGCTCCAATGAAGAGATTTTTGTTGGGATTTTTTTCCGTTATTGAACAACTTCAGTACTTTCTACTTCTGCTGCTGTTTTTAATTTTTTTAGTCAGAAGTATCATGAAGCAAAAAGGTAGTTTTGCTAACAAATCAGTTGTGAAACTGGTTTGTTGGTGGGGTGGTTTTTTTGTTGTTTGTTTTGTTGAGTCTTTGCAAATATAATGGTCTGCAACAGAAGTAAGAGAAAACAAAATGAAACAGATCTTAGTGGGAAGGAGGGCTTTGGATTTTCCAAGACAGGTTAATTGAGAGCAAGAGACTAAAGCAATTTTTAAGGAGGTGGTAGGGCAGGACAAAAAAAGGAAAAAACCAGGTTGAATAATATTTTATATCTCTGTGTTCACATCAGCAAACCAGATGGAGATGCAATTAAAATATTTTTAAAAGCAATTTGTAAACCAGTAACTTATCTCTAAACCTTGCTGGTCCGAAGAAGGGCTGACGGCTGACTGTGTTAACATTCCTGCATCTCCTCAGACTACATCACATGTCATCCATGGCATCGCTAGTATCAGTCACTTCTGGTTTAGAGCTCACAGCACTGGGCAATCACAGCACTTGCAGTATTAGCTGGGACATAGCTGTCCATTCCAAATTCTCCCTGCCAGTGCAAAGCCATGAAACACAACAGAGCTCCAGACAGGAACTGGAATCAGAGGCAGGAATATACCTATTGCTGCAGAGAAGCAAACGCCAATTTTTCATGCTAAGAAGATAAGTACAGTAGGTCTAGGGATTTATGAACAAAATAAGTGTTGACTAAAGAAAGGACATATGGAGAATTTGCAGTTGTGTCAGGAGCATGCCCAATGACATCCTTACACTATTATTTCTCGTAGTGTACTTGGCTACATATTGTTGGCTGCCACTGTAGCAGGGATTGCTTTCAACTTGTACTTCATGACTTTTCATGAAGTTTTATTATTCTTCTGCCACCTTTCCCACATCTTAGTATCTGAAATTTCTGGAGCAACTTAATGAGAAGATGAAGCTGGATAGTCTAGCAGCAGAGGTTGGATTTGATATGACCATGGATGCGATACTGGCCCGGGTAGAGCAGCTGGTGAAACTGGAAGGTGATGCTGTGGTTGAGAACAAGACTGTGGCATACAGCCTCAGAAGGAAGGTATGCAAAAAGGACATACCATTCAAAGATAAACATATGGCTATGCTTCTGTCGTGGCTTGCTAGAGGCAGCAGACTGCATACGTGCAAGGAATTTCAAAGATGTCCATGACATAAAAAGAATACAGTGAATGTTTGCAAACTTCGCAAAAAGACTGCATTGAAATAAGTAAACCCACCAGCTGGTTGAACACTATACTGCCTTTCACAACTTCTTAAGAAAAATCTATGAAATTATGGATGTTTATATCTGTATATTTGTCTACTTTTTAATACAAATTTATAGTTCTGTAAACAACTGCCATTAGTATTTAAATCTAAAAGGATCTGCCAAGGAGGGAGGCACATTACACAAACCTCTCTTGGAACTAGCAGGGTGTTGGTTGTTCTTGGTCAAGAATTTCAACCTTTCCAACAAGAACTGTTCCTTCATTTTGTTGTTCCTACAGGAACAAGCCTGTTCAAATTTGGACAAACACCCCTCTGTCATCCTGTTATGACAGGGAAATCTTTTGGGTTTAGGCTTGTCAGAATGGTATAGAGCTGGGAACTGGGTCTGTTTAAGGTTTAAAACAACAGAGAAGCACAATGAATTGGTAATACAAGGAATATCAAGTTAGGGTATATATATTGATACTTCACAGGAGAAGGAGTTTAGGTTGTACATGGAACACGAGGATTAAATTTGCTATTATGTAGTACCACTGTCTTTCACATATATTTTTTCAAATGTCCTTGTGTTTGGAAATCAAGTTGAAGGCTCAGAAAGAAAAACTTGAAAGCAAAGAGCTGCACATGAACCTTCTGCGGCAGAAAATAACTCAGCTGGAAGAAGAGAAGCAAGTAAGGGCTGCCTTAGCTGTGGAAAGGGATGAGGCCAATCTCACTGTCAGAAAGTTACATAAGATGATAGAGAGGCTACAGAAGCAGCTTGATCTGGCAAGGGAAACGAACACTGATCTCAAAGCCAAGCTGTCTGAAACCAGTGAACTTAAGGTGAGTTAAAAGATTATATTTGTGCTTCTATCCATTTTCCTATTCCAGCTGGATACAGCTGGACTTCATTTAAAATAAACGTGCTCATGGAGAACTGCTCAAATCTAGGTGGCGAAAGCAAATATAATATTACAATGTTTTGGGTATTTTACAATTTGTCTTGATATGCTAAGTAGCATCTGCAAAGCACAATGTAAATTTTCAGGCTGGTCTAAGAAATAGACAAAATATGCATCCCTTTCTTTCCTGTTGATATGACTGTCATCTTGTATTTTCCCATGCACTGCTCACAGAAGGTGTTACGTATGGGGGGAATATGACAGGGGAGATGCTTTATTTTAATTGTTTCTATGTTTCATTGCACTGCAGTAGTAATATATTATGTGCTTTAACTTGGGTGAATACAAGTAGCTTGCAGCCATTGATAGCTTGCCACCACTAGAAGAAAGGAACATTGATTTTATGTGACTTTGTGTCTTGTCGCTGATGGAGTGAAATAGACAACTACGTTCATGTTCCCACTGAACCATTTTTACCAGCAAAACATTTGGCAACTCTTTTTCATACTATTTTTCCGGGGTCTGGAAGAGAGTGAACCCTCACTGGGGATTTTCTCTTCTGTCCAGATACTTCTTTTCACAAAACCTGTAGAGGATTAACTGTCATTGAAGGAAAAGTCTTTTTGTTAATTGTGTTGAAATAGGCCAGTCTCCTTTAATAACTTTTCAGTTCACAGGCACATGTGATGATTTAATGAAGAAACCAAAAGAAACCACACTAAAGTGCTTATTCATGATCACTCCTGATATTTTTATTATTTGCTCAAGTTAGATGAAAACGTATGACAAATTTACCACTTCCTTATCTTATTGCAGATCAAAACTTTGGAGCAGAACAGAACAATAGAGGAACTCAGTAAGTCTCAAGGCAAAATGGAAAGAATGAAAGAAAAAGCTGAGAAGCAACTTAGATCTGCCAAATCAGAACTTCTTTTAAAGGAGCGTGAAGCTACTGAGGACAAAGAAAAAACCAAAAATATGTTAGAAGCCGTTACCAGCGAGATGAAGGCGCTTAAAATAACCCTTGCGGAACTAGCAAAAAGAGAGAGACAGGTAGGTGTATAGGTGTTTGACAAGCGCTAGGTGTACCTTAGAGTGTAGGAAAATGGTATAGGTGGAGCAGCTATCCAGCTGTGCTTAAAACTGTTCCAAACATTGTCAGACAAGGAAATTTTAGCTCACACTTGTGAGCCAGAGCGACAATTGTGATTGCAAAGGGATTCCACAAGCTAAGTTTTGCAAGAGAATAGTAAATACAAGCATTATTTTCTTTTCTCATCACAAAATATCCCATCACCTTTTAGAGAACTATCAAAATGCTGTAAAATCCTAGCATCTCTTTTAAGGTATATCTTTTTCCAAATATCTTAGGTATAATGTATCAACTTCTCATCTGTTTCCTTTCATTTCTCACACATCCATCTCTTGCACTTTCTCCTTGCCAGTTGTAAGAGATTCAACAAGACTAAGTGATAGCATGAAAGGAAGCAGCCTCAAGTTGTGCTGGGGGAGTTTAGATTGGATATTAGGCAAATTCATTCACTGAAAGGGTTGTCAGGTGTCGGAAGAAGTTGCCCAGGGGAGTGCTTGAGTCAACAGTCCTAGAGGTATTTAAAAGACACCTAGACATAGTTTAGTGATGGACTTGGAAATGCAGCTTCAGAGTTGGACTTGATAATCTTAAAGGTCTTTCCCAACCTAAATGATTCAATGAGTCTGTGTTACTGTGTATAGGCCATAAATTCAAAGAATATTGGAAAATGAAAGAAAAACCCTGCCCCCCCAACCCCCCCCAGATTTAATATTGAATGTAGTTATTTTGGATCAATTTGTGACAGGTAACTTGGTTAAAGTTTAGATCAGAAAATTTTTTGTGGTAACTCACAGGGAGAGTATAAATAGTTTGTTGGAAACTGTAGTGAGTTTAGTTTGTAACCAGGTGGAAACACCAATTAACTGTAGTGGTTTTGTTCACAATCCATTACTCACTTATTTTCCTTCTGTGAGATAAGAATTAGGAGAAAGCAAAGCAGGCTCCAAACTTTTAAAGAATATAAAGATAGCTTAATTAACAGAACTAAAAGGGAAAAAATAATTAGAATAAACCTTCAGAACACTTCTCCTCCCCCCACCTCTTCTTTTTCCTCCCATTGACAACGTAAAGAGACAACTCTTGGGATGTTTCCAGTCAGTTTACCACCTCTATATTAGTCTTTCTTCAGTTCACTTAGGGAGAGGAGTCTCTTTGGTATGCTGTGGAGGCTTCTCCACAAGAAACTGTTCTCTCGTGGCTTCAGTGTCACAGCAAGGCAGCTGCCTGGGAAATAGTTCTTTGCTCGCATGTGAAAGTCCCTTCCCTTGGCTTACAGCTTTCCCCACAACTGTTTTCAAGGGTTCAATCTGGCTAATGGAGAACTATTTTAAGGAGGAGCTGTTCAGAAGCAAAGGTTCTCTCCCTCTGTCTCTGGAATCATCTTCATTTCTAGGAACAGAGGTCTTCTTTCCTGGGAGCAAGGGTCTTCATTTCATCACCCTCATTTCTCTCTGTTTAAGCTTTTCATTAGATCACAGCTGGTTCAACATTTGCTGGTTTCAGCACAGGTACCTTTGCTCATGGTTGCGGTTTGAATGCTCCACCCCCCATGCTTTTCATGAATTGCAGGGGTACTCTGATGTATCATAGTTCATCACCATAGCTTTATGAAAGAATTTCAGCTTCTAGGTTTGAAGCATCTCCTCCTTCTCTCTGGGCTTCAGCTCTTCCTTCTTCACTGACTTTGGTGTCTCTATGGTGTTTTCTCCATGCGTCTTCACTCTTCCCTTTCCTTTGACTTGGGAGAGGATTGATGCCTGCAGGCTTCATCCGTTCTGGGGAATCTTACAGCGCTGAAACAGTAGCTCTTACCCGGTCCTTGCAGTTGGAATTTGTCTCTTGCTCTTGTTCACGTGATCTCTGCCAGGCAGCGGCCTTAGATGAATTTTGGCTGCACGGTCCCAGCCTCAGTTGAGGGGGAGTTTCGGCCGCATGGCTGCTTGCGGCTTTGGGCTGGCTTTCTCCCGGCCGGCCCGGCCCCGCGCCCCCGCGGCAGGGGCTGACCCAGCAAGGCCGCGACGGAGCAAGGCCGTGGCCTGGCCCCGCCGGGCCGCGCGGGCCCCCAGTTACCTCTCCAAAAGTCAGGAGTAAGAGAGCTTTCCTGGGCTTTGTTTGTACTTAAATGTGGTATTCACAGAGGCGTG
>WEIT01031077.1:21131-63896 GCA_013389985.1 Dryoscopus gambensis
ACACCAAAGCAGCTGGTTTTTCCACTGGATTCCCAGAGGAAGACTGGACCCATCCTGTCACCACTGGACCCTTCGACAGGATCGTCTCTACTCCAACAGAGCCACATCTGCCACTCCAGGAGGACTTATTTTGGACTGCTCCCAACACCCGGACCAACAGGGTGTCAGGTCGTATTCTGACTCTGTCAGAGTTTCTGGGATTATTTGTTTGTTGTTGTTTTTTTCCTCTGTACCACTACCTTTGTAATTTGTAATATTCTTAGTAAAGAACTGGTATTCCTATCCCCATATCTTTGCCTGAAAGTGCCATAATTTCAAAATTATAGCAATTTGGAGGTGGGGGGTTTACATTCTCTATTCAAAGGGAGGCTCTGGTTTCCCCTGGCAGTTACCTGTCTTCTAAACCAAGACAACAGAGTTGTCAGTATTCAAACTAGCCAGCTGATTGGTTTTGTCCAGTCTGGAGGAAGTTAGAGCAGCCCTTTGAAAAAAAATCACTTCTGTGGCTGGTGGATTTCTCTTAACTAAAACCGAAGCTATGCTAAACCACGACAGAAATATATTAGTTAATGTGTTCCATTCTAATTTCAAAAAATTGTGAAGTATGTATGTTACTGCCCTGCATGCTGTGTTTTTTAGCAATACTATGGATGCCATAATTGTTGAAAGAAAATTGGACGCTTCTTTAAAGTAAAATATTTGTAATTTTAAATTTATTTCAACTGCCTAGAATTTTATTAAATTTTCCGGCTAAAAATTTTATGCTTTATGTTGCGCTTAACTATGACTTTGAATGAAATTTAAGAATGCTATTTCAGAACATTAGTCTAGAAAATTGTTTTTTTAATTTACATGGAGAGAAGACCAACAACCTGGGGATCTTTTTTCCCCTGGGAATCTTTATCACAGTTTTGTTAACTTTTGTCTAACAAAGGTTAGAAATTTGGCAGGAAAATTTAATTTCTTCATATATCTCATGAGGAAACAAAGCATCCGGCACAGAGAAGAAGACATTAATTAAATGCAGGAAATTATTCCATGGAGTCATACGCTGAGTATTTTGCTAAAAGCACACAAATGTTGGATTTTTACCATCCGAATCCAAGGCATTTCAAACCACTTGAATATTGTTGCAATATTCTTTGGACTTTTTTGTTGTTGTTGTTTTCTTTCTGTTGGAATATGACCCCTTCTACTTTCTTGTAGTGTAAAAATAAAATAGTGTCTGCTTTTTACTTCCCAAACCCCTGCCCCCAGTATCTTGGGTTAATGCTCTAAATTGCATTAATTTCCTGTTTTTTACTTCTGATAATTTTACTCACTGAATGGAAGGTGCAAAGAAAATGTAGCAGCAGTGCTGTTGTCTTAGCATACCTTTGTGTTTGAGTCTTTAGTGTTGCTTATCCTTTATTTTTCTCCCCTTCATCCAAAGCTTGGATCTTTGCAGAGAGCTGCCTTGATCTTTTAATGTAAAGTCTGTACTGAAACAAATTCCAGCTTTGCTGCCTCCTTATCTTGTCTGTGATCCAGATGTTTAAAAAAAATGTTTAGCTTCTGCTAAATAGTACTTGCCTAACACACTGCCAGAGCCCCGCATCGGTGGCCTCCTGAGGTAGTGTTGAAGATAATATATGGGAACTTTGGGGTTTTGGTGTAACATTGTTCCAATGTTTGATCCAAGACATCGTACTGCCTCGGTAATACAGATAGCTGGGACTGAATTCTCAAATCATAGAATCATGGAATGGGTTGGGTTGGAAGGGACCTTAAAGATGATCTAGTTCCAACACACCTGTGATGGGTAGGGACACCTTCCACTAAACCAGATTGCTCAAAACCCCATTCAACCTGGGCTTGAACTCTTCCAGGGATAGGGCAGCATGACTTCCCTGGGCAAACCTGTTCCAGCGTCTCACCACCCTCCCACTAAGGAATTTCTTCTTAATATCTCATCTAAACCTCTCCTCTTTTAGTTTAAAAGCCTTCCCCCTTTTCCTATTGCTATATGACTGCATAAGGTGTTGCTCTCTCTTTTTTATTTTTATAAGCCCCCTGTAAGTACTGGCAGGCTGTTATAAGGTCTCCCTGGAGCCTTCTCTTCTCCAAGCTGAACAACCTCAACCCTCTCAGCCTGAATTCACAGAAGTTCTTCAGCCTTCTGATCATCTTTGTAGCCCCCCTTGGGAGCCGTTCTAACAGGTCCATGTCTGTCTTGTGCTGAGGACTCCAGACCTCAGCTCTGCTCTGTATTGGTTTCCATAGTTGTGTTTCTGAACCGATGGGAGCTCCTCAGAGTTTGAAACAAACTATCTTTGGCAAGGTCCTGGAAACTGAGACCTTGTTTTCAGGAACACTGCAAACCCCTTTCCTCACAGACTCGAACTGCTTTATAATTCTGCACAGTATTCTTGGGGTTGGAGACATTAAGGACTGTCTATCTCCTCCTTAGCCCTTGGCACGATTGGTGGAGTGAGGATGCTGCCACATCAGAGCATGGGTCCAGTTTCTTGATGGTTTTGATGATTTTGTGGCATTTTGAGTCTCTTTCATGTTTGGGAATGAGGATCTTGGCATTCGAATAGATAGTAAGAAGAGCATATTTCCTCAAATAGTAACATTTCCCTCTTTTGTGTGTTGATGATAAGGAGTATTAAGGCATTTGTCATTTTGGCTGTATAACTTATCGTCTGTTGAAGAGGCCTTGAAGTTTGACTGATAATGATCCATATTGTGAGTTGAAAAGAGTAAATCAGCAGTGATGACAAGTACTTGTGGATGTCTGTCCATTTGGAACTACAGAGAGAAAGCTGGTGTCTTTAATTACTTTACCAAATACCATTCCTATGACATTTTCAGCAGCTATGCACGGAAGAAAAACAAGCATTTTCCTAAGCTGCATCTTGAATTTGGGCTGTATCCTGATTCAAACCAAAGTCAGACTGTAGGATGTGCCAAAAGCTTCTACCTTTCTTCTACTTTCATCCTTTCTTTTTTCTCAAGAAAGTGCAGGGTGGAGGGGAGCACTGGCAGATAGTGGTCAAGGACGAGCACCTTAGCCTGTGCTCTGGGATGTGCCCACCAGAGTTTCCAGTTTATACAGTTTGTGGGTCAAGTAAAAGTGCGTTTTCCTCAGTTTTTGCAGCTGAGTCAGCAGGAAAGATATGCCTGTGAAAGATACTAAAGAAACACTTGAAAACTGTGTTTTGTGTTTGAGATACTTGACATCTCAGCTGTTTGTGTTTTGTGATTTGATGTACGCCCCAAAGGGCTGTTTGTCCTCTTCTGCTCTCTGTATTGAGCAACAGCAGATAGGCCTATATTTAGCACTGATGATACAAGTGCTTGTGTTTTTACGTATGCATATATGTAACTGTTTCCCCTGACATCTCCTTTGCTTCCTATTTAATTTATTTCCTCCTGTTTGCTCTTGCAGCTGGCAGATTTCCGAGAGGTGGTCTCGCGGATGCTGGGCCTTGACATTGCCAGCCTGGCTCTTCCTGACTATGAAATCATTACACGCCTCGACGGGCTGATTCACTCTCATCAGCACCATTTCGTCCCCTGTGTCTGCCTCAGACATGGGGCAAGGACCCTGGAGGAGCAGCAAAGAAACATCCAGCTTCTCAACTGAAAGGAGACAGAACAAAGTAAAATTTTCTGTTTGCTTCCTTACCTGCTAGACACCCACAGAAAACAGAACCTTATTTCTGTTCCCTACTCTACAGACACCAGGTTGGGCTGATTTTCAGAACTTCAGTAGCGAGACTGAGTGGAATGGGTAGAGTAAAGCCAGCAGCCTGGAGATGGCAAACAGAAAATCCCTGGGCAGCTTAATACTTCAGATATGAAAATGATAGGCAACACATCAGCAAAGCCCTCAAGTTTCAGTGCAGAGGCATTGAAGTCATGGGTCACCCAAGGTCAGTTAACAGTTTTGAGAAGTTACTGAATGTCCTCTTCAGGGGCATTCCTTGCATTTTACTTCTGGGTGACAGGGATGAAATCAAGTAGAGGTTGTCCTGCCGCTGTTCTTCTTGCCACATGGGATCTCTCTGCATTTTTACACATAAGGGCTTTAGCTTCAAGAGAGGTATCTGCAAGTTAGAGGATTATCTCAATTTTGGAACAAGAGATTTTTTTTTTCTTCTGTTGGTTTCTTTTGTCTGGTCGTATGGCAAAACAAAAAATTGCACTTTTGCAGCAAAGGCTTTCTGAAAAGGTCCTGTCATGTGCCTCATGTAGATATATCTGGTAATATTGAGTGTTGGCCTTGGTTATGATGCCTTGAAAATTTTGCTTCCAGCTGCTGTATTCCTTGGGCAACTAATTCACAGGACAAATAAGTGGCAATTCTTCTGGGTTAACGAAAAATTATTTTAAAATTCTTGTTCACTACAGAACGTAGTTGAACTACTAGAGTGTTCATTTTTAGAGAAGTGATGATGAGGTGTGCAAGACTACTTCTTAGTCATAAAAACTTCTTTCTGAGTGTTGTTAAACTT
Organism: Dryoscopus gambensis; assembly: GCA_013389985.1. NCBI lineage: Eukaryota > Metazoa > Chordata > Aves > Passeriformes > Malaconotidae > Dryoscopus > Dryoscopus gambensis. The sequence goes on from WEIT01031077.1 coordinate 25,634, forward strand.
CATGATTTTTTAAAAAAGAAATATGGACAATAAATTTGTTTTAATAGCAAATTCAAACTTGATTCTGTAGTTTTAGTTTTCTCTTCCTATTATATGTTCTCTGTGGATGTGTAGAACAGTAAAGAGGACTTGCCTATTTATATCTGACCATTTGTGGGCTTTCTACAGGATCTCAGAAAATGATGACCCACTCAGTAAAGCTGAACACACTGTTTTAAGAAAAATGACGCTCTTTCAAGTAAGAGTGGAAATTTCAGTGTCTGGCTGGGGACCTGAAGCATGTTTTTATTTCATTTGCTTCTGAAGAATTGTTTCTCAGTGACTTTCTGTAAAATAAAAAAATAAACACTCAAGCTTTTGTAGAATCAGTCATTTGAGGGGATAGAGATAACTCCTTCATAAATTCTTATGCTCCTGTGGCTAGCTGGATTAAAATCAATTTAATTTCTTGTTTTATAATGTACCATTGTTTTAGGGGGCATGACTTCAAACTGAAAGAGAGGAGGTTAGATTAGATATTAGGAAGAAATTATTTTCTATCAGGGTAGTGAGGCACAGGTTGCACTGAGAAGTTGTGGACGCTCCATTCCTGGAAGTGTTTAAGGCCAGGCTGGATGAAATGTAATTTTAGGCATGATATGTTGATTGGGAATTTGAAATGTGGAAAAGGATGCAATAATTTTCTAATTCTTTGTGAGATAATACAAGTAGTTTCACTTTGTGTTTTGCTGGTTTTACAGGCACTTCTGTTTGATTTATTACTAAAGAACAAAACCTGTTTTCTTCATCCACATTAATAAATATCATACAAAGCATGATTTACTGTATTTTGAAAATTAAGTAAATTGCATTACAAATTTAGGTCCACTCAGCCCAGATAATACATTCATAAAAACAAGAAATAGTCTCTGAGACTGACAATTATAAAGTAAGTTTGCATTGTGAAATGATTTCCTGACGTCTGCCGGGAGACTTGAAGTCTTCCTGTCATGCTCAGTAGCCCTGTACCCTGCCACCCTGTGACCAGCCCTGGCACCAGCAGTGAAGTTCCAGCCCCACAGAAGCCACCAGCAGAGTTCTCTAAATTATTTCAGATGAGCCAAATTTTCACATGAAGTTCACAGCAATGCTTGATTACTGGCTTGCATGTTAAGCCAGAAGAAAGAATAAAGGTTTTCCAATGACTTTTCCAGCACAGCAGATCTGTATTTTCTGAAGCATTACTGCTCACCATGTTCACAAGGGAATATGAGCTATTATCTGACTACTAATATTGCCTGTATTTGCTTTACTTTTGGAAGTGTACTGACATTTTTCTTCATTTAGTCAAAGCAAATAAATAAATAAGAAGCAATTTGATGGGAAGAAAGTTCAGGTGATTTTTGACCTATATAATTTAAGTAACCCCTGAAAGAACTGACTTTTTTTCATACAGCACTGAAGTTAGTCTTTGTTTTGGAAGAAAAGTTAGATGAGGCTTATGAATGTTTTCAACACTTGTGTCAAATATTTTCTTCTTTTTTAAACCAAGATGCATTCTACACAAGACAGGCATTGCAAGTGTGTATTAAGGCTGTGTCAGCACAACCCCTCTTCCCGTAGATTATTTTTGCTAGGTTTGTCTGTATTCATAAAAGGTGTGGGATCAAGGATGTTCTTTCTGTTCATTATTACTCTTTTATTGTGGTAAAGGATTCCTGATTTATCAGCAGACTGCATACGAAAATAAAAGTAATGTGTATTAACTCACAGAGCAGTACAGCTACAGAAATTCCCTTTTTTTTTTTTCTCCAAAACCTAGCTGAACTAGCTCCAATGAAGACAACTTTACTACGAAGTGTTAAGGCAAAACTCAACAAATTAAAAGCTGCAATTGTAGATATTGAAGTGAAATAATTTACATGCTATAAACATTGTAATAATAAAATCACAAAGCAAATAAAAAAAAGAGCGTTAGAGCGTTATGAGTGTATTAATGTATATGGAACTGAATTTTTGCCTGTGCATCACATTGTTGATGATACACTATTTTCAGCACAGAAGAACCATGCATCAAAATATTAATGTAATATTGGAACTGCAGAGAGAAAGCTGGTGTCTTTAATTACTTTACCAAATACCATTCCTATGACATTTTCAGCAGCTATGCACGGAAGAAAAACAAGCATTTTCCTAAGCTGCATCTTGAATTTGGGCTGTATCCTGATTCAAATAAAAGTCAGATTGTAGGATGTGCCAAAAACTTCCAGGTTTCTTCTAGCTTCCTCCTTTCTTTTTTCTCCAGAAAGTGCAGGTAATAAAGAAGGAGGTAATAAAGAGCCATGGTAATAGAACCATGATTCCTCAAAGAAATTAAGTGCAAAATTATTCAAATGCTATGCTAAATTAGAATTAAGACACATAAAGACAGATCACATTAAATTACTCTTTGAGTTCTGTTGCTCTGTAGTTTATTATTGCTGTATAAAGCAGTTTTCTTGCTTTTTCACATTTTCTGTGGATGTGTGCATCTTACACATTTTCCTAGGGCTGTTCAGTTACTGGATTATTTTACACATTATGAGGGTGCAGGAGAGGGGAAAGATGAAGGACCCAAGTCATAATAGCTGTTACTTTAAAAAAAGGCAGATCAGGAGTCAAGTACATTTTGGGAGAAAAAGTAATGTATTCCCCCAAATTTTTCAGGTGAAATAGAAGTATTTTGTAAGACTACAGATGCTGACCATTTCTCTTGACCATCTAAAAGAAAAAGGGTGAGGAATGAAGCAAAATGTAGTGAAATTCTCTATGAAATTAGAGAAAAGGGATTTCTGTTATCACTGAAGCATACAAAACAAAATTAGTTAACTAGGTGGAAAATAAAAACATGATAGCTTGCCAGAATAGAAATTGGAAAGAATGTTCAAAGATAATCCTTTTCAAATGAAAGATTTCAAGGTTTGTTTTTGGTTTTTTTGTTTGTTTTTTTTTTGTTTGTTTTTTTTGTTTTTTGTTAGAACGAGTTTGTGGGGGTTTTTTGGTTAGAACAAGTAAGAATGCTCTATGGCAATACTTTTTTTTGTGGAAGGAGGATGAGTTTATCAGCTTGCATAATTAGTGAGGAATAACTGAGTCAGAGAAGAAAACTCTACAGAACATAACAAGTGTTTGAACAAGGTAGTTTACTCTTCTGTCAAGTTTAAAGTCAGCTAATGAGCCCTGAGACAAGGAAGAACATTTATTTTCAGAAGGGAACAAATAAACCAGTTAAGATATGTTATTTCATTTTTTCCCCTGTGACTACTTACATTTTGGATAAGTAGGAGAAATAACACAAAGAAGATTGCAGTGTGAGCAAGTGGGCTCCAAACAGGTCCCAGGTAGAGAAACCAAGGGTCCGATGGCTTCTGGTAATGCTGAGGCTGGGACTGGGGAGCAGGAAGTCTTACCAAACTGGCAGCTGGATAGGTTTTGGCCCCAGTTTATGTGTACCTTTTATAATTTTCATTATAAACTGGTGTTTCTATGAAATGATTTGGGCTTTTTTTTTTGAAAAGTAAAGTTAGTATGATGGGTGGGGAGGATGAGTGCTTGGTTATAAACAAAACATTTGATTTTCTATTAATACTGTTTTTAAATAGGCAAATGAATGCAATTTAATCTGAAAAAAAGAGAATCTTGCCCATAAAACACTGGGAGCTGCGATTACAAAACAAACATGTGATGGTACCCATGGAATGCTGGAAGACCTTCCCCAGGGCTGTTCTGAAGGCAGCAACACGCCAGCAGAGCTGAGTCAGCCCTTTCCCCTCCTGGATCATGTTTTTGTACTGTGAGGAAGAGCACGCCACAGAGCAGCTCTGGGGGCTGTGGCAGGGCATTAGGGAGAGCCTCACAAACGGGGATGTAAATCTGGGCACACCAGAGAGGCACCTCTGGTCCCAACAGGGAGTGTCTGCAGCCTGCCAGCCGTGCTTTGACTGATGGCTTGGGCTCAAGCTGGCACGAAGTAAGAAGCTCTAAGAGTATTTCTAGCACTAAGACCATTTCAATGAGTATTTCAAAGCATTTCCTCTGTGTACCCTTCATACTGCAGTAGTGATGTAAATATATGCAACATAAATTATAGAGTAACGATATGACTTGATATGGTCAGCCACTCTGGCTGGCTTCTTGCCCTTGGACAAGGTCAGAGACTCATGATTGAACCAACAGGCATCCCAAAGGACTAGCGAAAACACTACTGGCAACAACTCTCAGACCTTTAGCTGAAGACTTTTTTTTTCTTAGCCTCTACCTGCTGCATTGGATTTGTTGTCGTTCATGACATTTTTCTCATCTGGATATTTCACAGATCACTTGCCTGCAGCAAAGTCTCTGTGGTCAGCCCTGTTCTTCATCCAGCAAGGTTTCACGTCCATGCCTTGCAAGCAGCCCCAGCGCCAGCCAGGTTGTGTAGGTTTGCTGGAGAAGTCTGTCCACACTCCTGCTCTGCTGCCACTTCCCGCCGGTCAGAGCTGACAGCCTCCTCCTACACTTTACGCGTAGGCAGGGAGTGATCGGACCTTGGCAGCGTTGTGTGGCACTCAGCAGACACCAAGATACGGCTGACTCTCTCGTGTAAGACTGCAGTGTCTTTTAGATGCTTCCTTCCCCTTTTAGGTACTTTTCTGGAGCTACTGGGGCAGGGACAGTCAGTCCAAGCTTGTGTGGGTGGGAGAAGGAGCTGAAAGGCTTTGGTCAGCCTAAAGGAACCTACGAAGCAGCAAGGCTGTGTCAGGCATACGGCCACAAGGGGACAGATATGTACTGCGGGATCTGCAGGGGAGGTGGAGCTGCGGGAAGGAGAAATAACACGAGGGTAAAATGATGGCAGCTGACAAACCAGGACAGGTGCAGGTTCCTGCGAAGCAGACGGCAATGATTTTTATAGCAGATATACTATGGCCATCAGTGTAGGTGGATCGAATCCTGCAGGTTATGGAGTAAAATTCCCTTAGACCTTTCCTTAGATATCAGTCCAAACCAAGCTAAGCAGAAAAGTGTTAGGCTAGCGCAGAGATTATCGTAGTAATATAGATGTTTAACATTTTTGATCGTGTTTGGTAGTAGAGACATTTAGACTGATACTTCCATGGTGTTACTCCAGCATGTGACACCACTATGTAGTTAGTTCCGGCTGCCTTTGAGAATACAGATTGGGAACAGTGGAACAGAGGACAGCCGACACAGCCGGGCTGTGTCCAGCAGGAGTGGAGTAGTGAGTGTGGCTCTTACAACATGTAGGGATCCGAATCTCAGCTTGTATTGATGACATTTAGCTGCCTGAGGGTTTGTGGAAGGAGGTGGGAACAGAGGGTATCTGAGATGCATCTAACAAAGTCATGGAGCTAAAATGGATTGATTCAAGTGGCTAAAAATATGCCTGAGGACATTTTCCCATGTTTACTATTAGCAACTATTCATCTCAACAGTTTGAGATAGGAGGCTGTGGAGAGAGTAGGAATCAAAAAGAATAAATATTTGAAAAAGCAACCAGTAAACAGACAAGGATTTAGACTAATGATCTAAACAGAAAATAATGTCGTGGGTTCAGAGCTGCACAGACTAATCCTCTGGTGATAAATCTTGACTGCAAGGCTTTATAAACTTCTCCTGACTTGTGGGTGAACTTCAGGATAGAAACAAGAGGAGCTAGTTGCCCTTGGAAGTCTGCCTGTGATGTAGGGGGAAAAAAGGAAGCTGGAAGAGGAGGAAAGACTGGCTCAGTGCCTGAGGACTGCTGCCCAGCTGGTTTTTGAACCAAGATAGGTAAGCTTCCTTTCAGTCTCATGAAGCTCTGCAAATGACAATGTCTGCACCAGCAAGTGACAGAGATCCAAAATCCTCCCAATCAGGATAACAGTTTCTCACAACAGCTCTTTTATTCTTAAGTAGTGCATGTTCAAATATTTCATAATTCTTTATAGTGACTTCCTGGTCTAATCAAAGAAGAGGTTGTGTTTCTCAAAAAATATTCTGTCTGTGGTTTTCCTAAGAAATTCTTGACTGGACTGGTTTGGAAGTTCAGTTTTTACATGTGTCTGTAGCAGCAGTATCATTGCCTGTAATGCAATGTGTTGCTTTGCTTTTATTTACAGGATGAGGGAAGTCTTCCATGTCAGATGGCAGAATTTATTTATTTGAAAATTCAAGCCAAAATGATTCAGTCCTTCCTAAGAATAAGACTAATGGAAAACCTATAATTTGCCTATATCCATAAACAAAAATCTGGCAATTCAGAGCAATTCAGGCTGGAGTCAAAACTTAGTTTCTTTGTAACAAGTGTTCCTGGCTTGCTCTGCCAGAGCAAAGGTTGACACACCTCGCTGCTCCCAATGCCCTTTTCACTAGAAGCAAACAGGGGTGGAAGGAAGGGTCTATCTCCAAGCCACAAGGAAAAGGGACAGAGTCAGGAAGGAGCTAGTTATGGCAGGTTTCAAAGGGAAGAGAAGAGAAAGGAAGTTCAGTGGGAGAGATACAGGAAAGGTGGGCTGTAAGATAAAAAAAGAAAAGGGAGAGGTATGAATAGCTGAGTAGGGATTTGGGAACGAGTGTTTGGGAGAGCTGAAGATTGGGAAGCAAGAAACAGATAACACTGAGAAGGGGAGCACCTTCAGAACTTCCCGGTCATAGACCAGGATGAAGGACAGGGGGAAGCCAAGGGCAAGAGACTGAGGTGGATATTGCTGGGTGCAGTAATGGGAAACCCAGGAGTGGTATGGGAAATCAGCACTTGCATCTCCACATGAAGTAGGAAGAGTGGGAGGAAGCAAGGTAACATAGGATGAAATCAACTGTACAAAATGTTCCCAGAATTTCAAGCCAGGAGGAGATGGGACCTGCAGACTTCTTCCACTGCATTTGTGTACATCCATTCTTCATTTGGGAAGATTAATATCTGGTTTTTGGAGATACAGACAACCCAGAATTACACTAAAAAAATAAGTTGGAGTTGTGAAGATGAATATCCTATGAAAGGGAGGGACAGGAGTTTGAAAGAGAGATACAACCAAAACTAAACTAGCCTGCTGCCTGCCTCTGGGACACTCCACCAATACTGTCAAAATGAGGGGGAAAAGGAGTATGAAGAAAAATTGGGTTTGAAAATGATCTAAAAGCAAGCAAGAAAAATAAGTTTTTGAACTGTAGGAATTCTAAGATAGAAATAATTCTATTTTTCTCACCTAGCACCTTTCATCTTCCTGCTTACTGTAATGGCAAATGCTGTTTGATTTCGAGAAAATGAGAAATCAGTGGGATATCCCTCGCATTTCTTACTACCACCATCAGGAGTCTTTCACCCGTTAATCCTCAGAATATAGTTAAGCTACAATTTCACCTCACGGTAGCAGGGTGCTGTGGTCTGACTCTCCCCCAGCAAGGCTCCGGGTCCCTGCCTGCCTTCCACTGCTTGACTCTTGAAGGGCAGGAGCCTCCCCAAGAGCTAAAATACTGGTGAGTCTGTTTGGAAAACTGCAAAATGTTCAGAAGATGGCCTTCTCCATTGAAAACAGTAACAATGAATAAAAGTCACTCTTCCCACTGGTAGAGTTCCTGACCCTTCCAAGTTCCAAGTGGAGAAGGAAGAATGTAAAGATGTCACTCTGGGCTAGTGTCTTGGTGAATTTGCCTGGCTTTGGCTGGATGAAACACTTCACCAAGGGATCTCCATTGTACCTTGTGAAAGCCATAAGACTGAAGGAGTTGTAGGTTTGGATGGCAGCTCAGAGAGGCGTCTCCTCCATATGGTGGAACAATTTTTTTTATAGTTTCTAAATAAAAGGGAATTTTAAAAGTCTTTTCCATATGTATTCAATGAAAGATAATTATAGTTATACCAGCACGACTTCACTCAAAAAAACCAAACTAGTAAATGTAGTAAATTAGTGCTTCTTTAAGGAAGAAAAAAATGCTGATTACCACACATCCTTAACAGCATCAGTGGTGTAGTTCTCCCAATATGCAATTACTGTTTCCACTACTGTTTTGAAAAGGAAAATTTTATTAATATATAGTACTTTATTGTTCCATTTCACAAATCCCAGTGCAGTAGTAACTAACCACATCTCCTTTGCCATCCCAAATCCTGCAGGATGGCTATGTTTTATGACTGATTAGCACTTGCATAAATAACATTCTGCAAAATTGTATAAACATTAGAATAATTTTAAATTTTAGAATGGGTAAGAAATTTTTAAAATACATTTGCCTTTGTCTCTTTCATAGTTAAACACCCAAAATACATTTGCAAACTATATTTTTTGCCAGAGAAAAATGTTATTTTTTATAATAGAAGGTTTCTTTCTGTTCCAAAGTCCAAGGCTTCAGTTCCAGAAAGGTTAAGCACAAATGTTTTTATTCTATTTAAAAGGAAGATAATTACAGTTGCTCACCCACCTTTAGAAAAGTGCCAGACTACAAAAATATTATGATGTGTTGAACAGAAAACACATGCAGTGTTGTCCGCCTAATAATAGTCATATTGATGATGATAACAAAATAATAATGCTGACTTATTTCTAATAAACACATTTCTTTGCAAATGTTTTACCAATAAATTAATAATAGCTAAAATTTAATTAGACTATATTCAATGCCAGCAAATTAAAATTTAATAATACTTTAAGATTTATTAATTATTATTAATAAGACTATGTTCCAACATAGTACTTTCTATGGCAAGATCTCAAAGTGTTTGACAAAGGGCTTCTGACCTCTTGTTACCATCTTTGCATACAGAAAAACTACAATGAAATGAAGTAACTTGCTGAAAAATGCAATAAAGTGCAAGGCAGAAGGATCGCTGCATCCTCTCATTCTGTCCTGGTGCCGAGCCGCACATCTGTGCTGCAGCTGGACCTGATACCTCCCTGCTTTTCCAAGCCTCATTTCTCAGCTGCATTTCCTGACAAACTATGGATCTGTAGTACATTAAACCCTCCAGTTTAGCAGTTTCTAAAGGAACTGTGTTTTCTTCACTGAAACAAGATGAAAACATACGAAAAGCAGTTCAGCTCAGCTGCAATTTGAATGCCATCAGTTAAACTCCAGGCTGTTTGATAGACCATATAGAAAGGGGGTTGGAATCATGCAGGAATCACATTTAGCAGTTTTAAGATTGTTTTCACACTCACTTGTAAAATATCTGAATATCATTGTCACAAATATTTCTAAATAATCATAAATATAGGGTGCTTTTTGACATTAGTAAGTTCAGAGAAATTAGAAATAAAACCAGGAAGTGACAGCAAAGAGAAAACTCCCCTGTGTAGGGTGGTCCTTTCTGGAGCAACCTGTTATAACTTACGCCAGTGGACTTTGAAATTATAATTAAGAGCAGTCAAAATATCAAAATCCCAGATCTTCTAATTACCACAGAATACATTTGGTTTTGCCTCCTCAGGAAGCTTGCCATAATTTTCCAGATGGACATGTTTGTTTTAGTTCCACATGTTTAACAACAGGAGCTCTAAAAAAAAGGCAATACTTTCAGCTTCAGTTTAAAGGGGGGTACATCTTTCACACAAAAATATGTCTATAAAAAAAAAGGCAGAGTTGTAAAAGCCCCAAAGTATCAGCCAGCAGGAGCCAAGTGCTGTGGTGTGGTGGGAATGGTTGGTCTGAGGGATCAGGATGCCAGTGGCACAGAGGTGTGCAATGAGAGAATGGGACCAGATTGCAAACTGGTAAAGAGCTTCTGGTGTAGAATGAAGTGATGCTGGTGTAGAATAATCACCCAAATTACTGAAGTCTCCATGTGGGCATAGTGTATGTTCCTTATACACATCCAGACACTCGATGGTCTTTGTTTTCTAGTATGTAGCAATTCCCAGTCATGAGTCTGAGGTGTGTGTTCGTCAAATAAGGTAAAGTGATATTTGCCATGCTGGTATTTGCCATTGCCTCAGTTATAGACAGTTCACATGTAAAGTCAGTTACATGGTGTTTCATTATTCTTGAAATCCAGCTAAAATGCCTGCTTGAAACACATGACTTTTTTCAGTGTGTTGTGGTGCTTTGTAGTTCTTCGTGTCCCCACTGAAGGCAATTCATCTAGTAAGTGTCAATTCCTGTTTCTCTAGTAGTAGAGCAATGGTAACAGCTTGCAAAAAAGGTTAGTAAAGAGCACATGGGTAGGTCACTAACACACGGGCAGAAAAGGAGGGGCTTATTTGCTGAAATAAGGTAAATAAGATCATTAGGCTGGGAAAATCTGACGAACTCGTGGTAGTAGCTGTGATAAAGATTTGACAGGACTATCAGTGGAACAATCATACATGCACAAGTCTGGAGAGAATCTGATCACTGCTGTCACAAGAAAGGGACTGGAGTAGATGGATTAAAGAGTTCTTTTTTCCATCCAGAAGTACATGTTATGTATCAGAGATCTGTCTAAGGTTGGTAATATTTTCAACACCATAAATAGTTATAGCAGTATTTTGCCATACTCTTTCTATCCTCAGATTTGCAGTTAGAAGCTATAGTTAAGTATTTATTTATATTTGTTTTTAAAGCCTTATCTCTAACAGAGTGACACTGTAGCTTTTTAAAGAGCAACAAAAAAGGCTGACAAATAAAAATTTAAGGAAATTATATGCTATGAAAAAGTTAAATACTTTGGCTACTGTGGAATTTCTTGTTTAATTGCTCCTAAGTGTCCTTTCCTCTGCTCAGAAGCCTAGGCAGTCCAAAAAAAGTGGAATAAAAAATGCCTTAAATTTTCAAGAGCAGATTTTAACACATTGCATTATATGTGTACTTGCATGTTTTAGTCTGTTGCTAAATACTAGCAGGAAACTAAAATGGGCACTTACTGCAGGTGCTGTGTTTTACTGGCTAGGCTAGCGTGAAGAGTTATTGTGAAGCAGGGAAACATGTTACTAAGGTAAGAAATAATGAAGGAAGGTGAATGCCAGTGCATAATATAATTTAGGAGTTGGCTTTGTAGGAAAAAGCCTGAGAACTCTTACATGATATGTTTTCAGAGATGATGCACACATTTGTGGCAATTTGCAACTCAAATGCCTCAGCTAACAGGTAAAAGTCAGCATAATGCTTTTATTTGAGAAGCTGGCAGAAAACTGTCAGTGACAGAATGCAAATTCAGAAAAACTGATGGGAAAATATTGACTATGTAAACACGGAACGGCCAAAAGAATGGGGAGGCGAAATGCCACCAGTGCTGTTGCTGTCACACAGTGAGACTTGGAGGCTGTTGCCGAAGAGTCTCATGTCAGTACTCAAGAGGATGCTCTGTCAGGGCTTCAAAAGGTTGACAAACTAATTCAGTCAGTTGGTCACTATCACAGAACTGAAGAGTCAACATATTTCACAGAATATATTGAGCAGCTGCCTTTTCCAATGTGATTTGGTTTAGGTCATCTGTCGGATGCAAAGAAGCGAGTCCAGCATCGATAGCCAGCAGTTGCTGCTCGCTCAGTGCAAGTGCCTCTGGAAAGCAACATCCTGAAGAGCTGAACACGTTCAAGAGAATTTGCCCTTTCAAGGCCAGGTGAGTTTAACCTGTTAAAAACATTATACTATGTTATGTATCAATGTAGGCATCAAAAAGAGTCCTGCTGTGGAGCCTTGTTCCTTGCTCTAAGAAAATGTGGGCATTAGTAAGAGCAGCCCAGTTATTAATGGGGTGGAAATTTTCTTTGAGTACCCTGCAAGCTTTAGTCCCTGTTGGAAGCAGCTCAGAACAGGGTTCTATTTATAGCTGTAGTACAAATTTTCTGAACATAGTTATTGATTCAAATTTTCTTTCATTTTATAGCTAGTGATTTAGCTAAATAGCAAGATAAAGAGACTTGAGCCAAACAACAACACCACAACAAAAGAGTATAGAGCTGAAAGAGGGCTTGATATTCTATTAACCAATTAATATTTTTATTCTGGGGCCAAGCAATACACATTTGCCTTTAACAGAATGACCGACCAAATTGCTGTCAGTCAGCCAATCTGATAAAGGTCAACTACTGAAAACCCAGTCTGTCAGTACACAAAGTGACCTGGGCAGCCAGAAGTTCATTTGTTCTTTTGAAAGAAAAGCACACTATTTTCAGAGATGCATCTGTTCTGCATCAATTACAAAACCTTTAATGAAATTTTATGGTGGAAATAATACTATCAACTTTCCTAATTATACTCCTTGTTCACTGGGGCTTCTTTGGTTATTTTGACAACACAAACTTTGTTTAAATGAACTTACATGTTTTAAGTCCTTTAAAATGTTGTTTACTTTTAGTTCAGTCAAACAACTCTTCCTGACAGTTAAACTGGCTGAATAAAACTGACAGGGGCGGAAAAGAGGTGTACGGACACTATTCCTAAGATAGATGATTATTTTGCGTAGAGATTTAGGTTTTGGACTGTAGAATAAAACTTCAACTGTTTACCTATTTTCAAATTACCTAATTATGAAAAGATTTTAAGCAGGTTTAACTCTCTGTAGACTGCTGGCCTGGCAAACCTGGCTGTGGGGCCTGGCAAACCTGGCTGTGGGACCTGGCAGTGGAGCTGACTGATGCTCTCTCATGGCTGATGCTCACCAAAGGAAAGGGCCAGAACAGGCAACACAGACAGGGAACACTTGTAGAGTAACTTTCCTACGCAAAGAGGTTTGCACAGGAAAAGTTTATCTGTTCCTACAAAGAAATTCCCTTATGTTCTTGCTTAGGAGTTGATTTATTCATTGCAGACTTGTTTATATCCCTTCTAAGAAAAGAATTAAAAAGGATGTCATCCTCTAAATGTGGTTGCCTGTGAGACCATCAGCTGGACACATGTTTAACTTTGGAGTCAGCCTGAATAGCTGCATCACCAGACTGATCTAAATCTCTCCCTGCCATGTCCACCTGGAGGGAGTATTTTGAGTGTTGCAGCATTCCTCGTACCAGAGAATAAATAGGATTTCAAGGTGTAGGTAGCTTTTGGTTTTGTAGAAATTTCAGGAACTCACACTTGCTAGTAAAACTATCATGCAAATTAAATGTTCTGTCTTAATATATAAATTATGTACTTATTCTTTTAACATCCCTTTTTCTTTTCGAAAGTACCAGACATGTACATTTTTTATTTGAAAGAGAGAAGCTACTGCCTCTGCTAAGCTGCAGGTGTCTTAGCCACTTAGCTCTTTTGTCCTCTCGCTTGCCTCAGTTCTGGCGCCTGTTATCTGCAGTCACTTCTTTCATAAGGATGATGGTTTTTTACATCCATGTTCTCCCTTTCAAGAAAAAGAAAGCTTAAAGGAATTAAGACTTACTCTGACTTGAATGTAGGATATAAAAATTTCTTAATAGAGCTGGAAATAGCTTGTTACAGAATAAATTACCTAAATGCTGTGTTAAAGCTCTGCACAGAAATCCTCCATAATAATGATGAATATATCTGCTTACATGATTCCAGTAAATAAATGATTACTGAAAATGGCTGCTAATTCTTCTGTTGCTCAGATGGTGCCAGTTTCAGAAGCTAGAAAATACAAATTTATTGTTGTTTGTTAAATCCTGATTTTATTCGTGTGATATTGTGTACCTCTGTTCCCTTATTAAGCTGGAGACGAGCAGAACTATTTCTGGTTTAGTGCTTGTTTGAGCAGAATCATCACTAATGTCAGCATTACTGTAGAGAAGAAGTTGATACCCATAGGCTGCCATACAAGAAAGAGGGTATTTTCCCCCAGTTTACACAGTGCCATTGTGCTGTGAGTGCATAGAGGAGCAGGTAAGCACATATTAGCCGTGCTCGTGTGCATTTGTGTGGCACTGAGACACGCGTGTGTGAAGCAAGTCTTATCTAAGGAGATGCTGGCTTCTCTAAAACGGTTTGAAATGAATCAAGGTGGCAGTATTTTGGAGCCTGAAGCCTAGAGTTTTAGCTATCACATCAATCTCTGTCTTCCAATGTCCCCTGTCTGGCAGCTTGGCGTCCCCCAGCTTTCCACTGCCTGACAGACGTCTGGGGCTTTGTGCCATCATTCTTCCTTTCTTTCCCATCTTTGTCCTTAGTGTCACCAGAAGGGACAATGGGGAGAGAAGCTGAATGTTGGCACCCTGATTCCTATCCCATGAGGACTCACCCCAAGTGGCTGTGAAGGAAGGGCTTGTTCACCATGATCCACCTAGAAGTTGCTTCCTCAGACTAATACATCTTTCCAATCGCAAGTGAATCTCCCTCGCCAGTCCCAGAGGTTCAGGAACGCACAGCCTCTCCAAAAAATCCTGAAGTGAGAAAGGAAAGCCAGCAACTGCACAGAAGCTCCTAATAATGCAATTTTTTAGCCTGATTTCTGATTTCCTTCTGAGCAAGAATACTTAAGAATGATGATGGCTGTTGCATTAAACTACAGATTTGCAATCATCATCTTGGAGTGGTGAGCCTACTCTAAATAGTTTTCAATAAAGAGTTAAAAAAAGGAGGAAGGTACACTTTAGCTTTTCTTCCTCACCCTCTTCTGAACTTACCTTGCATTGAGCAGATATCAGATAGTATCCTGATGAGATGGAATAGCTATTTCTTGCTCTTTGTTTTTCACGGAACTAAATTTAATGTTTTGGATATTTTTTTTCAAAGGAGGAAAAAAGCAGAGTAAAGAATTAAATATATGACTTAAAGAACTTTGTAAAAGGACACATATTAGGTCATTTGGCCCAACAGTAATGCCTTGATAACAGAAAAGTTTATCAACATGTAAATGCAATAGGAATGTTTCTATTAAATCTACAAAAAATAGTAATTGTAGACCTATTTTTGTTGCATATTAGAGGATTTTTCCTCCACCGCAGTTTTTCCTTGAAACTGTGGAAAGTGTAATACATCCATTTTTATGAATTGATTTGATGGTTGCCGTTTGTAACATCTACATCTGTTGCTTCAGAGGAACAAAATTAAAACAGCAGACAGCAGAGAAGCCAGAAGAAAATTAGAGTTTAAAAGTCTATCTGAATCTCATTTACACTTTGCAATGTGTAAATTTGCAGGTGTCGAAATCTATTTCTAAACCAGTATATTTTAAAATCAAACCGTGCTCCTTTAAATTGCTTAAATAAGATTTGTGCTACTTTTCTGCTTCACAGGCCTCCTCTTTCTTAGAAGCGAACTTAAATTGCTTCAGGAAACAGGAGGCAGAAATGGAAACACCATGTGACAGTGGTGAAGGGCCCCGCTGGCCGAGGAGAGCTCATCCTTTCCAGGGTCACTTTGCAGAAACCCCATATTTCTTAGTGTTTGGATGAAAAGGAGTGACAATAAAATATGTGTTTTGCAGGGGGAAAGTAATTGTGCTGAACTGTCTCAGTCCACCTCTGCCAGTCACTTTATGTTCACTTCCAATATATGGTTAGCTCTCAATTATATTTTTGTTTAACTCAAATTGCTAAAATAACCCCTTGTTTGAAACTGTTTCTACATATAAAGATTTATAGTGCTGGGAATAAAAATCATCATCTGGATTTCATTAAGATTTTCCTGGCAAGTAATTAATGCTGAAAGCATGTTTTGACCAAGCATCTCCAATAGCAGCAATGGTAAGTGAGTTAAAAGCAGCTAGCATTATAGAAATAGGTCTACATAGTCTCTGAAAGTTTTTGCTAGTTTTCCCAGCCCTCAGCAAATGGTGGTGCTAGTACCTTATTTTTCATTCCCTGTGTTTCCTCATTTCATGGTCATATCAGCCTCTTGGTGACTGCCAATGAGAGGATCTCATCATAGCTGAAAATTCAGGAACATGTGCAAAGAAGCCACCCAAATGGACAAGAAATTTGAATATTCTCTCTCCTGGCTTTTTGCTTTAGAATGAGAAGACTGCAGGTATGAATCTGTCAAAGTAGGTAATTAATTATTTTTTTGGTTTGTTTCTGTTTTGATTTATCTCTGTTGTGACTTAATTGCATGTCTCTATTTACATGTACAGTAAGTCAGTGTAGGCTTTTCTGTGTTATACCTGTTGTGCATTTCTGTGTTCTAGACTATGAGAGCAGGACTCTGTCTCAGCCTGCTTTTGGGAGAATTAGCTTTTGGAGCAATAATCAGTAAGACGTGGGATGCCCTTTTCCCAAAGCAGAAATGACAGCTTATCCACAGTACTCCAAGTAAAATACATTGTGTACAGCTCCCTGTGAAGTTCCATGTTGCAGAAATGCAGAAATACCCATTGCCACCAAAACAGTGTTTTACACTGTGCACCGGGCTGGGGAGGTACCTGTGAGATACCCTTACCCTCAGAAATACATAATAACTCTTGTCTGTATTCGGTGGGGTTATTGAGTATATCAGAAGCTATCAGCTACAGGTGTACATTTGGGGAAATTTCCAGAAAGTACCGATGACTTAGAACATACAGTGTAGCAGCAAGTGTACAACTCCTGTTAATTTCACCCACTGAAAATTACAAGCTGGAAAAGCCGTTATGAGTTGTTTTGAGAGGTCCGTGTTTTATCATCAGCTTGAAATTGTGCTTCTGGCTGTTAGTCACCGGGCTGCCAAAATTCAAGTGGCTTCAAGTGTGAGAGCTACTGGACCTGCAGGGCAATAACTGGAAGGGGGTTATTTTATGGCTGATCTCCTTGCCTGTGTAGTGTGTTTCCCTATGATAAGGTGGCTATATCAGCTCCACCTATTAAAGTTGTCTGACACTTCCCATTACAGACTTTGTTTTCAGATGGTTATAATGTAGCCAAACTATAACTGTCTGAGTTGAAATCTGACTTCTTGTACTGGCATGCTGAAGTGCTTAGTTTAGAAATTAATCAAAATTAGTTCTCCAGGTTTGGGGTTTCTTTTAATATGGCTAGAGAAATTGTTTTGCACAGTGAAGATAATCTCCTCTTTGTGGAACTCTAAATGTACTTGTGTGATCTTTGATCTGCAGGTCAGCATTTCATGATCTCATTAGTGTGAGGAGAGTCAGTGTAGGCTTTGTATTAATGTAGAAAATGTGGACCCTAATGGATTTTTTCCATATAGTGTGTGGGCTGCCAAAGGTATTTTCAAGTCCTGTTTGGCTCTCCTTTCTTGCCTGAGTGCATCTGTGTTTTCTGAGTGGAGACTTGACACTTGGAAGAGAAGTGGCTATTGGCTAAAGGACAGCTTTTATCTCCGTGAAATCAGACCAAATCTGGCAAAGCTGTAAGCTGCTTAAAGAACACGTAATTCCAATATGATCATGCTTGCTGGATGTTTTCAGCCTTATTCCCTATAGTTTATCTCTGTGTGCCCAGGCTGGGACAGTTCAGGCTGAGCAGATGTCTCCTGTAACTGAAGTTCTCAAACTGTTGCTGGCTACGCTGGCCCTGGACGCCACTAGGAAGATCAGGGGCTCTTCCTCTTCATTGACAATGCTTTATAAAATTATAACACAAAGTTATAAAACTTAAAAGAATAACAGAGGAGACCTTAGTCCAGAGACCAAAGCAAGAGACTAGGGCAAGGGATCTGGCTGTGGAAGACCACAGAATACAGGGCCTGGGGGTTTATGGGGCAGTGAAAACAGTGTTTGGGTTTCTCTGCTGGGTGAAAACAACCAGGATTTAGTGGTCTGGATCAGCTGGACTAAGAGATCAGGGTAACGAATGAGGAAGGGATTTAAAGCATAGAAAGGCAGAGGTTATTTTACCAGCCTCCAGCAGAAGAAATGGGGCTGGTGGGCCATAAAGCCACAACAGGTGTTTCCTGCAGGAGGGACTGGAATAGTGGAAAAAAAAAAATTCTACTGAGCATCTATGAGAAGAAGAACTTCAATCAGCAGGCTAAGCAGTAAACACCAAAATTGGCTCAGAAAGACAAAATGGGAAGACTTATATGTGAGGAAGCATCAGCCTACGGAAGGAGAGAATAAGAGAAGGGATAGAAGATGGTTTTGTGAGTTTTGTGGTTCCAGTTCTTCAGACGAATCGAGGGATCAGAACGATGTACATAACTGAAAGAAAGTTACTTTGTTTTTCAAACCAAAACAACTGTACACAACAACACCTATTCTAGGTGCATTTGCAGTTCTGCAGTGCCAAAAACTCAGAATGAGTGGATTCCAGAGATAAAATATCCCATGCAACCTTAATTTTGGCCTTGCCTTTGCCTAACACATGCACAAAGTAGGGGGACTGAACAGTCTGTGAAAGTTCATGCTGCAGTTCTTTTAATAGCAAAGAATTTTAATAAATATATTGCACTAGCTGGTGCAAGGCCCCTTGTTCTGACATAAATAGTATATCATATTTTAGAAAAAATTATGAAAGAAATAATTTTTAAACCAGAGCTATTCTGTTGGAACCAAGAGGAAAATGAAATCTGTGTTAAAATTTATGCAGCAAAGTGGCAACTGAAATGCACAAATAGAAACAATAGTGATAACTAGGCTTAGCTTTCATATTCCTTTACTTTGAATGCCCAAGTTTGCAACTCTGTTTTTCTAATGTTTTTCTAATTCTTGTCTTGGAGGAAATGACTTGGTTTTCGCCACAAGACAGTCCAACAAGGTTATAATATTCACGCAGAGTGGATGATACTGGATCAGGACCCAAGAATGAAAGCAGGGGTCACTAACCTGCCCCTGTAGACACCACCTGAAGGTGTGTAAAGGCTTTGCATATCTTCCATGTGAATTTGAATGACTGCCATGAAGTCTGATGAGTATTTTTTCACCACAAGATCAGTATTTCATAAAAATTATGCATATTAAAATATGGTGCTTTTTTCCCCTGTCACAATATTGGCAGGTGTGCATGTAGTTTTATTTTACTTCTTGCATCTGCTTGGAAGAATGAAGTGTTTTGTTTATCTAACCTTTTGCAAGTTTGTTTCTGTTTGAAGATTTTGCGTGCTTAATGAGCAGTAAATGAGTCCCTGACAGAACAAACCTCTCATGTATTCCAATATTCTTTACCAGATGTTGACAGCTTGTGCCCAGAGAAGGTGGGCACCTAAATTAGGTGCCTCTTAGGAATGCTCTTTGGTTGTCTGCTCAATGGAAAGGCTTCAATTTGTGGTTTAGGACCCACATCTTTTCACTAATTATATGTGAAGCTAATATGAGATGTGCATACCTGGAATAAAGTTACATTGTCAAATTAAAGTTCAGCAGTGTGATGTCTTTTGGCTGTCATCCGTTGCTGCCTAGCGAGTCAGTCTTGTTCACGCTCACCAGGGCAGAGCTGCCACGAGAAGCCCTTAATGATGAGCCTTCCTTTCATCAGATGCAACAGAGGGCTCACACACTTCTGCTCGCAGAATCAGAGCAGAATCTGTCACAAGCAGATGGAAGGTGTGTGATTTTATAATTTACAAAGTGGATGGTTGTAATTTTGGAGAAGAAGCTCAAGCCTGAGTTCCCATTAGGTCATGGCAATTGTTACGGTAAGCAGAGAGAGACAACAACAGAAAAATGTATTTTAATTGGAACAAAGTTGTGATTATGCCTGTTACCAAGAACAAATTCTGTTTGCTCTGTGCTGATAGCCCCTAGGTGCACTTAGCAATTTGGAAATTTTGAATTCAGAATAGGAGCTTCAATTCTGTTATTTCCCACTTTGTATGCCGTCAACAGAGTCAGCAAGAAGTGAATAGGCAAGATTTAAGTTTTCCCAACCTAGTAACAGAAAAATGAAACCATATGACTACAAACAATAGCTCTTGTGTCCTATTCCTGCTATTTGCAGGTCCATATATTGTTCCTTTGGCTAGCCACCAGAACCCATAAAATGCTTTTACGCAGCTGTGTCCCATTAAAGCCAAATGTTACATTACATCAATAAGGAACCATAGAAGTGCAGAGCTGACAGGGATTTTAGAAGACCACTTTTTTATCTTCATAGACTGGGAAAGGATCAAGCATGCCACCCCGGAAGATATTAAAAGCCCTCAGAGGAGGAGATTCCAGAACTCTTTAGACTATTTTGGCATTTCCCTTCTCTGACTGTTAGATAACTCTTTGCAATATCCAGCCTTAGTTATTTTGCATTTTTTTTTCCTCATGGTGGACATTGTAAGCTGTTGATTACTGTCCTTTTATAGAGCTCTGTTACTTACAGTAAGATCACTGCCATATCTGTTCCCAGCCTCCACTTCAGAGAAAAGAAACCCAATTAGCACAGTCTTTTTTTAATCTTTTCATCAGTTTTTCTATTTAAATCCTCTAATACTGTTACAGTTCTCTGGATTGTGATTTGTTTAAATTTTTCTTGGAAATGGATGAAATAATTTCTTCAGCTGAGGAGCCATCAGTGACCAATATAGCAATCAATGGCTTCTGTGGATACATGTGGTACATTTGCTGCCTAGTCAAATATTGTCTTGTGTTTGTGCATTTGATTTGATTACATTCTATGATATTGCTATAATGTGAAACTAATAAAAAACATAGAAATGAGTATCTGCCCTTTGGCTATGGTCTAAACAAAAGGACACATGGGTCTGAGTATTAAAATTTTTTACAGTATTTTTGTTAAAAACAAATTATGCAACCACAAGGAGGACTTTTGTTGACAGTCTCTCTTAAGTTACAAATTTCTGAGTTTTGTTCATATACTAAGATTAAATGGGGAACAGTTAAGAAGGATAAGACTCATCACCCTAAAAATAGATGAATTATGGGGTATTTGACAGAAATCTGCAAAGTTATGCATGATGTTGACAGTTTATAATTTCTTTCAGTACATGAAAGTGAATAGAAGTCAGGTTCAAAACAAGCAGAAGATGGGTGTGGTATTTTTTTAACGCAAGAGTCATGCGGCAAGTTAATGTTAAAGCATGGTATGGCTAATTCACATGTGTGATAGTTTACATATGTTCAAGGACACGTGGATAAGTTTGTGAAAGAGATAATGTATATGGTTAGTAAATGGATAAACCAGGGTGTGTAAATGGACAGACCAGACCCATTTCTCTGAGGGAGAATAGCTGGAGCTTAGTAAAGTACTCAGAAATATCCTATGTACTTGTTCCCTGAGTATCTGCTTCTGTTCAGCTGTGAAAATGTGACACTAGGAGGATTGCCTAGTCTGTGCACCTGTCTGAACCAAGGGACTAGTTCCAATGCTGCCATGCTACCAGAAACCAAGGCAGTTTCCTAAGTGCATTGCCTTCTCACCAGAGTTTGAAAGTTACTTTTTTTCACCTGAGAGGAGAAATACTATTTCCCCATCTCTGCACGTTATTTCATCAGACTCTCTTTCAACCTTCTTTAAGGAGGTATTCATGGGTGAATGTGTTTGGGAAAATTATGAGTGGCATAGAATGAAATCAAATAGATAAAATACCTTTATGATTTAGCAGAACAGGAAAGAAAATGGACTCTCCTTCAGTAACTGTGGTTTAAGAAGTAACAGAAAGTATACACTAAAAATTAAGAGAAACGGAAGAGGATAAAACCCAACCATTCTATTCTGTGCAAGTTTTATTCAAACAAAGGACAGCATTTCAGAGTTAGGTGTAGCTGTGATATACATATCATACAGGTAGGTTCCAATCTGTTCTTCCAAATTTTCTTTGCAAAATATGGATACAATGACAAAGGAAGGGAAGGGGGGAAGAAGGGAAGGCAAATGAAAGAAGATGCTGCTTAAATAAAAAAATTTTGAAAGACTGAAAACTGAAAAGAGATATTAATTTAATATTTCTGTCTTCACTAGTTAAGATCCTTTATAATCTGACAAACGGCTATATCTTTGTGTATAAATCACTGTGTTGAAAAGTAAAACAACATTAAGATAAACTCTAAATGAAGGCTGGAAGTTGAAACAAGCTTCTAAAAAAAAACCCTCACAAAAAACAACCCCTTTACCTAACAAATCATGTCTGGATGGTGCACCAGTGGAAGACATCAAATCTGCAGTAAGGTCAATGGCACGCAGCATTACCAAAAAGAGACATCTGTGTTTCAGACCTTGGAAAAGAGATAGCACTTTAAAGCATTTGTCTGCACTCCTTAAGCTCATTCATGGGCATGGAGGAGTTGCATACAAACATTCTTTGAAAAAATACAGACCAAGTAATTTTTGTGTCAGTGAAAACTCAGAGAGGGCAGTAAATCATTCAGAGGAGCAGCCCTTTTTTCTGTCTAGCATAAAGGTCTAAGAGATTGGGCTTGCCATACAGCACAAAGTAGAATGTTTGGACAGAATTTGTGGAAAAGAGTTTATTTTTAAATTCAGGACAAAAGGCAGAGCTCAGGATGGCTATTCCTTGGCAAGCAGATAAGAGGAAGATTGTTCATCATTATATGGAGGTTGTGGAAACTTTCAAATTTAGAACTCAAGAGACTAGAAATAATAAAGTTGCTCTTCAAATGTCAGTGCAAGTGGTGTTTTAATACCATCTGTGTTTTAATCCTCTCAGAATTCTTTGGTTAAGGAGTAATGTAGTTGTTTTTTGAACAAAACAAAAAGTAAACAGATGAAAAGCTACTTCAGGTGGCGTATTTTCCATAAGTTTGATTGTTTTAAAGTTTTTATTTTCTTTTTTTTTGGCTTCCAATGGGGAATCTTCCTTGTCAATATCTTTATGACGAAAATGGTTCCCCCAAATTCATATAATGTCTCCATGTCCGAAAGCCCTTAAGAGAATACTGCCTCGTTGCATAAGTCTGTGCAGCATTTTTTCAGTTTGTTGCTACACATTTCAAAAGATCAAATCATTCCCCCCAAAAGGCTCACAGCTTATCAGCAGAGCGGTGCTTGAGCTGCAGAGAAGGCAGCTCAGACAATGCAGTGAAAGCATCTCTTTATTATCCACTTCTTGATTTAGCAATTCTTGGGCTAGCTTATTTCTGAAAGGGGTCACAGTAGCATGGATTTTCAGCTGGGCCAAAAGATATGCGCTCCACAAGGTATTCCCCTTATACCTCAGCGGCCAGTCCCTCCCTCCTCCCATTCCTCCGTGTGCCAGGGCACCCTATGCAGGGTGCAGCCAGTGCTCTCAGGCACGTGCTGTCCTCTCAAGAGGTAGTATGGGATCCTGTCCTGGTTTTTGCTTCTTTTCCTTTTTTCATTTCCTCCCCTATTGTGTACTACTGGGAACATTGACAGAGTTCATGGTGAGTCAGTGGTAACCATGGACAAGCTGGACTGATTTATCTTTAAACTAAAGACAGATGGAAGGTGACTGGAGAATTAAAGAGACTTTTTCCAGCAAGAGGTTAGTATGTCAAGAGGTTAGTGCATGGCTCGTGGGGTCCAAGGAGGAACATCACTATGCAGTGGGAGAACTGCAGTGTGCAATTTACTTATGTCCATTGACACAGGGCTTAAAGAATTTTTTTTTTTAAATAAGGTTGGAAGAGCATTAATGCAACAACTAAACAAGCATGCTGTCTCTTCTGCCTTGTGGATATTAAGTAAAACATGTCTTAAAACTTACTTTATTTTATTATTATCGAATTCTCTGTTCTTTGCAAATGTTAAATGGTCATAGCAATGTAACTATAGATAACTTCACTGAATTTGGCAACATTGCTATCCAGGCCAGCTGGAATTAATTTTTAAGTATGATTTTTATAAGAAATCTAGTGCTGTTCTTACTGTCACATGGTGATTCACTTCTTTCACTAATTTGATAATTGTTTTTTTGGAAAGGGCCATGGATTTCTGGCAAGCTTTTTCTTCTATAATTTAATACTCTTTGATTCACATAAACCTATTGCTAGCCAGTAAATAATTTTTTAGCATTTGTGCCATTTGTTGTTCAACAATAAAGATAAATTTGCAGGAAGATTACCAGAAATACCCTATTGTCTTTTTTCTTGTTTCTTTTTTTTGGAAAGAAGTAATTTTCATCTTTTTATCCTTTTTTCCAGTATCTCCCTAAATACTAATAAATTTTTTAAAAGATTGGCAGCTCTTCTCTACAAGATAATGCTCAGAATTTGCCATGGAGTTCATGGTCTGCACTTACGTACAGATGCACAATTCCACTTACCTCCTACTCTCCAGCAGGCTTTTCTTTCTAATTGCAGAACCAGAGAATGAAAGCATCTGTAGTCTTGTGGAGAAAAAGTGGTCCTGTGCTCTTGGGGAAGCTGAGATCCAGTACGAGCTTTAGGATGAATCGATGCACCCAAGTCCTGCAGTTTTAGCTGCCAAGCAGGCAGAGGGTCATTATCCCAGGGCTTGTGGCTAAAAGGCCAGAAGCACGTGTTGTAGAGCTGTGCTGCTCAGGTGAGTGAGCTGAAGAGCAAGTTTGGCTATAATGCTGGACTCTTTAATGCCAGGTGCTCAAGTACGACTGGTGACAGAAATTATGCAGCCTGGCTCAAACATTTTCCATCACAATTTTATGGGATAAAGCCCTGTTTTCAACCACAGTTGACCAACATTCCTAGATATTTTGCACTGGCCATCAGAAATAACATGTGAGAATTGATCCAAATCCCTGTTTAATGACCAGTCTTTAAATCCTCTACAAATGCTGTCCTCTGAGACTTTACTTTCCCACCTCTGATTAATAGGTGTGATCAGATCATTGCAAAGTGCCCAGAGGACTGTGGAAATTTTATGAGAAGTGCCAAGCAGTGCCAAGTGTCTTTTGGAACTGCTCTGCTGCTAGATTAGCAAGCCAAAGATTGCTTTGGCTGCCTCAAATAGTGCCTAGGGTATAATCTATCAAATCTTTATCTCTAATAGGTGTTGTTTAATGTTATCCTCAATGAATAATGGATTTGAAAATTCTTTGTTGTTACCAGTTGTGCAAGCACAGCACTCTGCTTTTTCTCTGAGCTGTTCTTCTCTTCCTAATTATCAATTTTATCATCTCCAATTACATTTGGAAAGTAAGCAAAAGTAAATGTTCTGAAATCTGGCAATAATCTGTAGGGTTTCCCCTGATACCTTAACTTCTTTTTGCACTTCTCTGCACTCTCCTCTTCATGCAATTAATTCTTTCCTCTTTGTTACTATTTTCCAGTGCTCCTGGGAAGAGTGGAAGGAAAGGGAGGAGCACAGAACAAGCACCAATTTTTTTTCTATTTCAGCTCATTCCCCTTTCTGCTTAGTCTAAAATCTGGTTGCATTTCTCACAATGTTTGGCCATTAGCTTAAAGTAAACAGAATTCTTTTCATCACTTTGATTCCTCTTCCTTTTCCTCTTCCTTGTCCCTGTGTCGCCCTTACTATTTTTTTTTGACACAGCAGAGAAAACTCTTATCCTTCCTATTGCTCAGGCCCGGGTTTCGACTGTGCTTTTGACATCTTTGCTGTATGCAGTTCAATGCTGAATCACTAATTAAAATTAAGCCCTTTAAATAAAATTGAAATAAATAAATAAAAAAAATTAAGTAAATTTAAAATTTAAATTAATCTCCAATTTTATTCAGGCACTTTTATTAGACGGTACTGCACACATACTAAATTTTCAAGCAGCTCATATTTTGCATTTTCTCCCCACTGAGGGCTTCACACCCATGCAGGAATAATCCTTGTTGCCAGTGAAATCCAGAAAAGCTCTTTACTACAGTGCTTTGGGATCTGTCTTGAAATGCCCAACCTCTGGGCTGTTAGCCCAAATGTGACAGCAAGCAAGTGCAGAATAACTGTCTGCACAGTCCAGGAATTAGAAGACAAAACTAGGTTTGGGCATCAGAGATTCAAGAGGTCTGGACTGTCTGCCTTGTCAAGGGGGTAGGATCATAAAATCATTTAAGTTGTAAAAGACCTTTGAGTCCAGTCATTAACCCACCACTGTCAAGTTCAACACTGAACTACATCCCTAAGGGCCAGATCTATGTGCTTTTAAAATACCTCCAGGGATAGTGACTCACCACTTCCCCGGGCAGCCTGTTCCAATGCTTCTTTAGTGAGGAAATTTTTCTTAATATCCAATCTAAACCTCCCCTAATGCAACTTGAGGCCATTTCCTCTTGTCCTATCACTTGTTACTTGGGAAAACAGGCTGACCATGTACCTGGATACAATCTCCTTTCAGGTAGTTGTAAGGCCTCACCTGAGCCTGCTTTTCTCCAGGTTAAACAACCTCAGCTCTCTCAGCTGCTTCTCATGAGACTTGGGTTCCACACCTTTCACCAGCTTCAATGCCCTTCTCTGGACTCGCTCTAGCACCTCAATGTCTTTCTGGAAGTGAGGGCCCCAGAACCGGACATGAACTTGAGGTGTGGATGTGGAGAACAGACGTGGAGGAACTGGAAGGAAGATAGGACTTCTGGCAAGTGCTAGACTTGGAGAGTATGCCCTGTGGTCAGCTACCTCAGGCTTTTATTGCAAGTTTCACACTATGGGAACTTACTGTTAGTTAATGTTAATTTAAAAAAAGACAAAGTCATGTGATTACATTATGTTCATCTTATCTTAAAGATGAGATTCTGTTCTTCACACATGCACTGATCAGTTAGAAAATTTTGCCCAAAAGGTAAAAAAAGAGACACACCCTCCTCCCCCCAAAATCCTCAAAATCAAACCCACCAGAAATCCTAGGTCATAACTTTTCTGAAACAAGACAGGACTTTTGGATATATATGATCGGCAGTCACGTGGAATGACAGTTCTGGGGGGACAAATACCCAAAGACTAGGAACGTGGAAGACTTAGGATTTTGTTTTAAGGTAAGAAATATGCTTGAAGGAAATGGAAACAGGGCATCAGGACAGAATTACATCACCTAACAGTTCTTGCTGAGGTGCACACATCTTACTCTTCATTTAGCTCTTTGGCCCGTCTGACATATGAAATATGGTAATATCGGAGAAAGAGCCTATTGCTACTACACTAATTAAGCTTGCAAAGACAGTATTTCTGAATTCTGTGAGTTAGATCATAAGACTGGGAAGCTTACTGGTATGTGGAGCAACAGTTTGTGTAGATAAATAAGTCAGAACCTCTGAGATTATGTCCCAGTAACTGCAGCCTGCCTGAACTCTGACTTTAACAGGTAAGATCACACAAGGGCTCCTTTAACAGTTCCATTTCCCCCCCCTTTTCTTTTCTTTCTCACATTTCCTGTAAGCTGGAGTTTTAGGCCTTTCCTACCTTTAAGGTAGAATTTAGCCACAGATTTCAGTGCAGACCTGCAAGTGAATCCCACTGCTTGTCTTGCCAGTGCCAGAGCCCTTCAAAAGCGGAGTGGCTGCTACAGCTGCCACAGGGAATACCTGGCTGGGCCAAGGCTACTGCTGGAGGAAGATCTTGCAGCTGGTGCTGACCAGGCTCACCTGGCTCTTATGGCAGCCACGGAGCAGCAAGGCTGGCTAGTTAGGGCTCTACATCAGCCCGTCTTTCTGCTTTATCCTTTCTTTTCCTCTCTCTTGCTGAACTTCTGGCTGCACACTTACCATCTTGCAGAGCTCACTTGCCTGTGTTTCTGAGAAGCCTTCAGGCAATTTTGTACAGGGTTAGTGGTGAGAAACAGGTAACTGAATCTCAGGAAGATTTATGTGAAAGGGAAGCTTTATGGTTGAAGAGAAGTGCCATTAAAGGATTCACCACCTCTCACAGATTCCTGTAAAAGTAAGTGTGTCAGGGTTGCTGTTGATTGAGTTTACCTGAGTTTTACTTCCTTGGATCAGTTTATCCCTCAGGAGCCTGGTGGGATGGCTGCATGGATAGGAATGCATAACTAACTCCAAGTAAGGTGGCTATTACGTCCATGCAGTGTGAATTAGTATTTAAAAAACTGAATACATTTTTTCCTCCTTCAATTCACCTTTATTTCAGACAGAGAGGTACAAAAAAAGAACAAGGATTTTTATTATTTTCCATCAGCAGTGACTTCTTAGGGTACAAGATTCAAGGAATGTTCTTGGCTTGTGTGTTGAAGAAGTATTCATTTCTTCATGCCAGTTAAAGAATGCCAGTCCCATAACTTTAGAAATTAGTTTGCATGTCCTTGTAAATTTGTCAGTATGTTCCCTTTTTATTTGTTTGAAGTCTGAAAATAATTGTTCTTTGATATTTTTAAGGACTCTGAAAACAAGAGGGCAGTAATATCTTTTGTCCTTTTTTTTTAAAGAGTTATATTAAAAACTAAAAGCAGTAATTTCTTATAGTCTGTTTTATAAACAGAGATGTGCCAGATTTCCCCCCCCATTTTTAACAAAAAAAAAAAGGTTTAAATATGTATTTAAATACAGAGTGCTTTCAAGGATGAATTTGCTGATAGTTTCTGCCAAAGTGCTCTGCAAAGGAAGATTGAGAACAGGACAGAAGATCCTTGCTTTATTTATCTTTCTGGCTTCTCTCTTTGGTTTAGGCTTTTTGTAGATTTTTCTCAAGAGTGTGTTTACTGAAAATACCACAAATTAAGCTACAGCTAAGAGGGGAGTACTCGGGTTCCTGTGACTTGAATAACCTTCCCCAAAAACATACATGTATTCTGGTTTGTGGAAGCTGCAGCTGGCTCAGGAAGCCTCCTCCACAGATGGAAATAGCTGGAGATGGCTAAGCGGGGAGAGAATTGCCATGGATCCTTGCTTGTTCTTCCAAGACACCTGCCTATAGGTGGTGTTGGAAACTTGCTACTGGGCAGTTGTCTGACCCAGCATGGGCAGCCCTATCTACTGCCTCATGGCCTGGATTTCATGAATATGGAGGACAGGATTTGCTCTCCAGCACTGCTTCCACAGGGGACTCGTGGGTGAGAGTTGCCACACATCGTTGCTTGTGGGGGCACGTCCTTGCTGTCCAATTGGAAAGCTGCTTTCTTGAGAACCACGCACTAAGGTGTGGGTGTGTAAGGCTCGGTTGTTGGTAATTAATTTTGCCCAGTCTTCAAAGGGGAAAATGAATTGAATCACTTCAGAAGCTTCAGTCTATCAAGAAGAAAGATGTGATAGAAGCACCTCATGGCACGTTTCACTGCCAATATACCCTCCAAATCTAGTCATTACAAATAGGGTTTGACTCGAGCACCAAGAGCACACTTTTAGGAGTTTGGTCTGCAGCCTCCAGCTGGCTGCAGAGAAACTTGAACTCTTGTGCTTTTAGTCTTTCTCACCTGTGTCCTAAAGGTTTCAGATACTGTTTCATACTTAAGGCATGGAGTGCTGGGCCTGTCGAAGATACAAGCAGAGACTGAGAGGTCTTTTTGGTTGTCTGTGCTGGCAGACAGATGTTGTGTGGATTAAATTAGTAATGCTGTGTTGTCTGAAGATTCACAAATGTGAATGTTTGCTGGTTCCTGGCTACCTACGTGCATTTGTTTCCTTATTCTACTTAGGAGAGGCCTCAGCTGTGTTTCTGGGTGATAGAATGTATTTCCTATTTTTCCTCACGGAAGTCACAGGAATCTCTGTGTTCAGGGGTAGGGTGGTGGTTGTTTTGCTTGGCAAGTCAAGGATTAACCTGTGTACTGCACACATGGATGCAAGTGTGTGTCACAGCTCATCCCTTCCTCCTGAAGAGGACATAAGCAAGTAGTGAGAGGCAACAGAAATTTGTCAGCTGGTAAAATTCCGATTCGATAAATATGAACAAAGTTTTGGAAGCAGAACAGTGAGCTTTCCTTTTTCACAGTTTTCTCTGTTCCTCCATTGAAAACTCAGGCACAAAAACTTTTTTCTGTGAATCCTCTTACTGTTCCCTGTCTACAGACCCTCTCTTCTCCTTTAACACCTGACTTCCGTAACATAAAAGGTCTGCAAAAAGATGTGGATCTGAAGTGGAAGAGGCAGTACATGCCTCATGCCAACGGAAGGAGGCACAGGTTGCTATGGAACTCGGCCTCCCCAGAGAAAGTGCCCAGGCGGGTGAGGTGTCCGTCCTGCTGGTTTTCCTGGCTGCTGCAGCCATCCTGCCCTGGGTCTAAGGACAGAAGAGCTCGCAGCACTTCCAGTAATGCTGGGAAAGAAATAAGAGTTTGGGACCTCCTGTACAACCCATGAGCAGGTAAATAAATGCTTAAAAGTGCTTATAGTTCGATGACAATCAAAATAGTTAGATCCAATGTTTTTTCTGCTATGTGTTGGTAGTTATGCTATGTGCTTGAAGTGGTAGTGTTTGTTGTTGTATTTACCTTCATCACACTATTTTGGAACCTCAAGCTATTGTTCATTTTAAACAGGTTCTGCCTTCCAAATATTGATCCTGTAGAGGCTACGTTAAATAATGACAACAGTATCAGAAATTCCTTTTGACCTAACTGTTTGACATTAATGACTAGTGACAATTTCCTTTTCCTATATATGCAGTTTGAGTCAAATGACTTGTCTTAATAATGTGCTTCTGTATTTCTGGAGTAATTTGGGTTTATTTTCTAAATCTGCAACATGGGCAGCTTCTGCAAGGATCATCTTGCTGCGCATTGTTTCAGGTTAATGCTGTTCTTGGAACAGTGTGCGTGTAGTATTAAATGCTTTAATTCTGTGCTGGATTTACATTCACATTGTTCCTAGAGTTAGCTGGCCAGTACATTTAGAGAGGGATGAAATTCATGTCAAAAAAGCCCACTGTCGATCTCAAAATGTATTTATAAAATTCACCCCAGTCCCAATCAGATTTTTTTCCAGTTAAAACTTCATAATGAAAAAAACATTATGAAACATCATTAACTTGCTGGGTTTTTATATTAAGGATTAAAAATTTTGATATTTTGTTGGAAAATTAGCTTTCATTTTGAAATTTTTTTTAATGATATTTGATTGTAAATGTTGTCCTTTTTCAAATATTTTTTGTAGCCACTGCATTTCTGTCAAATAAAATGTTTTTGATAATCTATTCATAGCTTCGTCTTGCACTCTAACACTTCAGCATTTCCATGTGGTGGTCATATTTAAGTGAAAAGTTGAAAGAGTGAGGGCAGAAGAGAGAAGAGATGTTACTTTTACTTTTCCCTAAATTCTTCCTACTAAATATGTAGTCCACACCTTTTGTATTTTCTTCATCTTTCCTCTTTCTTTGTTCACCTCCATCCCACACCAAATCATAAAAAGAAATAATTGTACAAGTCTGTTGTCCCTTGACTTCACTAAGCCATTTTTTGTAGCTACAAAATTGGAGCAAATTCTGTGGTTAAAATGTACTACTAATATAAAAGGGCAGATAATGAAATGTGATCATTGAGTTTCAGCTGAAAAATACTTGTGTTTTTGTTTTCCCTTAATCAGTTGGTGACTCGTGTGGGTTACTATTCCTACAATTTAACTATGAATTCCGCTGTCTACTCTAGTTGAGATTTTTTTACTATATCTTTTATAACCCATTTTTATGATTTTCTTATCCCTTTACAAATCTTTTATCTTTTAGGCTATAATTTCCTCTTTTTGATTGCTAGGAACAGATGACTTTATTTTCTTTCTTTTCCTTTCTTGTTCAAAAATTAGAGGAAAACCACAGTTGTTCATAGTATTTTGTTATAATAACAAAAAAAAAGTACTTTAGTCATGATAAAGAGGCCCATATTAATGTATTGAATCAGCTGAGACCTCAATTTATTACTAGTCTGTCACTCATAACAACGTCTGTTTTTGGCAGGAGCTCAACAGCGCAGGTTTGAGTTTCATGACTTCAGACAGTTCCTAATATTAGAAAGATAAATAGACATACACAAAGATAGAAGAGAATTTCATGAAGGTGGATCATCTTTATCAACAATTTTAAACTGGTCTCTTTTCCTACAATGGTATGCAGGTTTTTAATCAACACATTCTGGGCTGGTTTTTTTTTTTTTAATGCTTTTTAAAAGTGGAGGAATTCCCTGTTAAATCACATATTCTGTGAATGTTAATGAAACCCTAACTTTGTTCTGTAATGTGTATTTCCAGAGTAAGATTTTGCTTGCTTAGCTTTGTAGACTTTCTTTCTTTCCAGTGTCCCTTCCATGGATTATATGTTTATAACTGTAGGAAAACAAGATCCACTTAATCTGTGCCTGAATGTGTACGCAGATTCTGAAGTACTAAAAAAATCACAAGTGTCTAGTGACTAATTGGGTAACCCTTGGCGATTTGTCCATTAGTGCTAAGGTCATTTCTAGATTTGCTAAATCAAATAGGACATTCTTTCCAGGGACATCAGTTTAGTGTTAGGAAAAGTTTTGAATTAAAACTGGTTTGAATTAAAGTTTTGGCACTTTAAGGAGAAAGAAATACTCTCTCACTGGACACTTTGGAAGTAAAACCCAGGTGATGTAAATCATGCTTATTCACCTCCTTCAGATACCTCTGCTCAAACCAATACATGTTTCTGATTTTCTATTAGGCACTAAGGATCCTGGTGCTGGGCAACAGAAAATGTGCGTGAAGAGGTTCTGGGTACTCTTGAGGCTGTTACAAAGAGTGTTGGGAGGAAAAGGGAAGCTCCCTACTGGCTTGAATGTACTTTGTACCTCTTAATGCTCAACAGCCATAGCAAAGAAATTAATTTGTTTAACCTTTTGAATTAAACCACTTCTAATATTATGTTTCTAAGACTTGATATGTTCATATGAATCCTGACCTTTCTTGAACAGATGGTGATAATGATGGCAATGAGAATGCTATTGAAAGGCATATGGGAAATATGAAGCCTAAGTAATATATTTGATTACTGATGATCAAGCAAAACCTAAGTTTATCACAAGGATATCTTATTTGAATAAATCTGTTCCAAATTTTCCATAAAAGTTTTGATACTCTTGACCCTGACCAGGCACTTAAATATGTAGTTGTTTGGTGCATACACTTTCAATAATATTTTTCTGAAATTGCATTTTTAGTCCTGTATTAAATGCTAAATTCCAATTGTATGTACTCTAAATTAATTCATAATATTAAGTGACGGAAATAAATAAGGACCTTTCTTATTAAATAGATTGAAGTTATAGAAGTTACTATGGCAAAATATTTGGTCAAATTGCATCAAAATAACCCAAATTTAGTCTCAGTTACATTTCAAAAATTGCAAATACATATTTTTACCTTGTTTAAACTGAAAAAGAACCTGGTAGCATCCTTAAAAAAAAAGTCAAAAAGAAATGTATATCTCTAGTCTTTGCAACAATTTGGTAAATAGGTTGGAGTTGTGACATACTGGTGACTGGCACAGCGGGCAGTGGATAATGCTGTGTACCCTGACATTTCCCCATTTTTTTCTATTTCTCTTAGCAGAAATAGGGACTGCATAAAACTGGCTACCATCTTTTATATGTGAAGTCACATTATATATCTGTACACACATATATATACATATATATATGTAAGCAGATAAAGAAATATCCCTTATTTCCATTCTTCCCTTAAAGCACAAAATTAGTCTCTAAGTGTTTGCATTTCTATTAGGGACTGTTTTATCTGCTAGGGATAAAAAAAGTCTTCAACAGAAGCAGTAATCCCTGGGGTAGGAGGGTTATGTTTTATTATTACGTTAGAACATATTGGAAGCTTTTTTTTCCTGGTTGTAAGGAATATGATCTTTTTGGTTTATATCACTACTTGGTATCTTCAGTCACAGAAGGTCACTAAAGAAGTTTAAATATCTTACATGAGTTTTATGGGAGAATGGATTGTGAGCAACGTGAGTTAGTGTTTAGACCAGGTGTGTCACCACACACTTTTGTATATTTGTATGGTGAATTTAAATAAAGTGGGGGGATCGTTGGGTACAAAGGATTATCTTAAGGCCCTCAAGGGCCAGTTGTAGCACTGAGATTACTACAGGTTGCTCAAATGGCTGTGGATTACAGTGATAGACAGAGGGATTAAGAGAGTGATATTATTTATTCCTGTTTGCATGTTAAGACTAAAACATACAGCAAATTTTTGCTCTAAACTATGGGCATAAGGAAGGATGAACATTTTATTAGTATATTTCTGTTTATTTACACTAAAAATTCCCACTAGCTTTATGGCAAACTGTCCCTTTAGAACATATGGAAACTCAGTGATAGCAGTCAGAATTAAGTTTTTAGGGGCTGGTGAAGAAAATTATTTCGAAGATGTACTAGTATTGTGCATAAAAAGTCATCCAAATACTGAGTTTATCCATGGATGTGGAATAACTTTCTGGCCCTGATATTTTTCTTGTTGAGTATTCTATTAATATACAAAGAGACTTTCTCAGAAAATTGGTTCAGTCTAGTCCTACTCTAGGATATAGGTGAGCCCACAACTTGAAAAGATTGACTTGATTTCTTCTGGCTTAAGTATTAAGCTGCCTACCAAGAAGGTAAAATAGAGATACATGTTTCTAGCAATTTAAACTGATGAATCTGTTCTTCATACTACTTTTAACAGCATTCTTTAACTATCTATGAATTGACTTTTTTAGGAAATCATAATGTATTACCAGGGCAGGTCAACATATTAGTGTTTGTCCCAAATATTCTTTCAGTAGAAACTTTATAAACTAATAAATATATATTGGACAATATTTTAAAAAATGAGTGGAGTATTGAAATGCAATATTTGTCAAATTTGATGAATGCCTATTTAAGCAGTTCACTACTAAGTGCCAGGTCCTGCACTTAGGTCACAACAACCCCCTGCAGTGCTACAGGTCAGAGGCAGAATATCTGGGAAGCTGCCCTGCAGAAAAGGACCTGGGGGTGCTGGTCAACAGCAGCTGAACATGAGCCAGCTGTGCCCAGGTGGCCAATGGCATCCTGGCAAGTGTCAGAAATAGTGTGGCCAGCAGGACCAGGGCAGTGACTGTCCCCCTGTACTGGGCACTGGGGAGGCTGCCAAAGTTTGGGCCCCTCACTACGAGAAATACACTGAGGTGCTGGAGCGAGTCCAGAGAAAGACAGTGGAGCTGGTGAAGGATCTGGAGCACAGTTCTTGTGGCTGAGGGAGTTGGGGGTGTTTCATCTGGAGAAAGAGAGACTGAAGGGGGACCTTAGTGCTCCCTACAACTGCCTGAAAGGAGGTTGTAGCCAGGTGGCAGTCAGTCTGTTCTCCCAAGCAACAAATGACAGAATGAGAGGAAATGGCCTCCACTTGTGCCAGGGGAGGTTCAGGTTGGATATTAGGAAAAATTTCTCCACCAAAAGAGTTGCCAAGTATTGGGACAGGCTGCCCAGGAAGTGGTTGGGTCTCAATTCCCAGGGTATTTAAAAAACGTGTACACGTAGCACTTAGGGACTTGGTTTAGTGGTGAACTTGGCAGTGCTCAGCTAACAGTTGGATTTGATGATTGTAAAGGTATTTTCCAATGTAAATGATTTTATGATTCTCCATAGATCAGTGTTAAGAAAACTGCAGGAAGCAGGCATGTAGAATAACACCGATGCCCTGGTTCCAGCTGTGTAAAGAGGTGTTCTACTCTGTTTCAAGTATTCCTCACTCTGCATTAAGCTCCAGGATACATTGACACTCTTTCTGTTTTTATCCAAGGCTTTGTACTCTGTCTTGTACATGGTGTACATCCTCCTTGGTGTGCTTTTATCCCACATGGGTGCATTTTTTCCCCTAAACTGGCATTCCTCTAGCCATTTATTTCACTGTCTTTGCCTTTAGTATTTTTCCCCATATGATTACATTTCCAGCCCATTGACTTACCTATGATGGAACATTGTAGCATAGTCACCCTCTCCCCCCACCCCAGCGTGTTTTGCAGTTTTCATAAGTCCTAATCGATAAATAAAACAGAGGAGAGTATAACACAAAGCAAATGAAATAAGCTATGTGTTTGAACACAGAGGGGTTCCTGAGATGATTTGCACTACGTTTGGGATGTACAGTGAAAATACCCTGAGAAAAATGTTACTACTTAGCTAGGCTTTGTCTGAAATATGGTAAAGCATGCCACTGTTACATTTAAAATCGATTCAAGGGATGATTTTTCATAAAGATTTCTGAAATCAATGAACAAGAGCTAGCTGAAGCCCGTTTTCTGCAGCAATTTTAAGAGCTATGGCAGAATCTACTGTTTTGTGTATTTTGTGTACTTATATCAGTGCCCTGGTTTCTCTCTCACCATGATCAGTGGTGAGCTTCCATCCACTTCAGTTCTGCCACATTACCTTCAGAAGGGCACAATTTCAGTGATGCAAAACTTCTCCTAAAACCACAGTGACAGAAGTAATGTACCTGGTAGAATGTTTGGAAGCATGTACACAGTAATATGCACAATGCTTTTCAAATGCATTTTTTTTTTCCAGAAAACCCCCATCAAGTAGTTCAGATTTTGTAGTTTTAGAAAGGTTTTCTTTATCTTCAAATAACCAGTGGCAACAGCTTTGGTGTGTACTTCTATACTACTACTACTACTTTGAGTCAATGTTCAAGTTTCCTTTCACACTTGTTAATAAGAGCAGGGAAGATACAAGGAGCCTTTTTGTGCTACCATGTTTATGTGGACTTGTACCTCACTTTGTGAAAAATTCAATTTAAGAGTTGGGGTAGCCTGCAGAATAAAGTAGATCTTGTTTTTTTTTTAATACCAAGTTATCTGTCTTGATTGAAGATATTCTCTAATGATGTACATATTTTGATACAGATGTACATTTCTTTCTGGGAAATTTAATCTGAGATTTTATTATTAAGAAGCTTTGTGGGGGGGGGATTTTCTTTTTTTTTTTTTTTTTAATGAAAGGAGAACAATTTGATTTCTTAACTCGTGTTCGTATTATTTTCAGTTTTTTCCCTGCAGAGTTGGGATTCTGCTATGTAGGATTTTGAATTGCATTCTCTTCTCCTGTGTTTACCCAGAAAGTCTTGTGAGCCAGTTGCATTGAAAGGGTGGGATTTTCAATACGTTTGCCTTATGACTGCAAGCTGAGGGTGACTGCATTTAAAGATTAGAACAAGAAACTGTTTCCTGTCCTTGTCCTGTTAAGATATGCAGCATATTTCTCTTTTCCTTGATCACAATTTCTCGACTGCTGTTTGCATTTTTCAGCAAACCCCCCCTTCTGCTGTAACTGTCCCGAGACGTACTAGAAACAAGGAAATGCTTGACATTTCACAGAATGTAAAATTGTAACAATCTAATTTCAAACGACCAGGAAATGGTGAAAAAGTTAGCTGATACAGAGGTAACTTGTGTTTCCTGTAATCCCAAGAACAGTATTTTGCTGGAATTTATTTTCTACAAGCTTTAGAAAACTGGAAGAGCTAATCTTCTA
This sequence comes from Dryoscopus gambensis, assembly GCA_013389985.1. Classification (NCBI taxonomy): domain Eukaryota; kingdom Metazoa; phylum Chordata; class Aves; order Passeriformes; family Malaconotidae; genus Dryoscopus; species Dryoscopus gambensis. The sequence continues at coordinate 62,630 of WEIT01031077.1, forward strand.
ATAGAGATAACTAAACAGCAGCCTTAAAATCAGAGTATATTTTATTGTTGGACAGAACTTGCATTTAGTCACTAACTCGTCTGTTCAGTTTTTGACTTGGATTCTTTGCAGCTTTGTTTATATCTTTATGGTTAGATTATTAGATTTATAGATTTACGGCAATGTTTTACAAACATATAGGTCTGCTACCATATTTTTTACTCGTGAAGGAATTGAAAGCAATCTTTGAAATGTGTTTACAGCTCGCCCAATTATCTTAAGAGCATATCCTTTTAAAAAAATTGCTTCCTCTCTAGAAACAAACTACTAGAAACCTTAGCCTGAAGATGAAAATGGTTCCAGTGGTGGGAGGCTATTTTTAAACTTCAATAGATTTATTTTAAAATTTGATAGATCTTATTTTCTTTTATGGTCTGGTGATTTACTAGAGCAGTTAGCAGGTTTAGTTACGTACAGACACAGGCTGAGATTTATGAACGTTTCTCGTGTATTGAAAGGGTAGCCAATGCCAGATTGCAAAGTTCAAGGTATTACCCATTTTTTAGCACAGCTTAGGTTCCCACCTTCTGCTTCTTAAATTTACCACCTTCTGCTCCTACGGGCATGTTATTGTGCCCACAATATGTCTTTTCTTGAAAATATGTTTCTGGTTCAGCTTCCTTGCTCCCGAGACTTTTCTATTTTGGTTCCCAGTGTCATGTGATCCCCCTGGCCAGTGAGAGCCCTGCAGAGGGAATGGCAACAGCCTGCTGGGAGCAATGTAAGTCAGAAAAAAACTTTTGGTTTTTGCAGTTTTTCTCCCTCACACTCAATTTTAAACGCTGCTTTTACCCTGAACCTTTGCTGGGCACACCCAGCTATACCTATGGAAATGCTTAGAAGTTGGATATTTCAGTTTGGATTTATTTTTCTCTCTTGCAAACGTTACTTTTCTTACTATGTTTCTTTTTTTCCGTGTCCTGCAGTGTCGCTGAGAAGCCTAAAAAAGCAACAGAAAACAAGCCAAAGGCATTGTAAAAGTTGCCTAAAGTATGTTTTAAGGTGAATATTTCAGGTGTAGTAGTACTTTAATGTGTGCTATAGATGGTGCCATAAATCCTGTGCTGCATTTGCGAAAGAATGATGTGACCCCCCTTGTCCCGTCCCCCAGCCCCTCAGTCAAAATCCTTCATATAGGTAGAAGGGCAATAGTAAGTAAAAAAATTTGTAATCACATGCTGGTGCCTTTACCAATTGGCTGAGACATAATGGGGAAAGGACTTACTTG
>WEIT01031077.1:63908-75358 GCA_013389985.1 Dryoscopus gambensis
ATTCAAGGGCAGTCATGCACCCGAGGCGTTTTTCTGGTATGAATGAAGTGAAATACTGTCTTTTGATCTCAGCTGATGCTGAGCAGTACTTACAGTGTATGACATTGAAACCATGTATTTAATGAGATTTATCATCTGGGTGCTTCCTGGTATGAAGTAAAAGTTTGATCTTGCTATTTTTAACGCAGGCTCTGACCTCAGTTGGTAAAATTTACCTGATAATTACTAAGTAATGGTTTTCTCTAACAGCGTCTTTTTTTTTTTTCCTTGGGTAAATATGATTTTCCAAAAATCATTCTCCCCCATAGTTGAGTATATATATGTATATACATATATATATATATGTTTTACTTATTTTAGATTTTTGGGATTTTGGTTTTTGTTTTGATTTAATTTGGTTTTATTTTTCTTTCTTCCAAATTACACGTGCTTTCTTTGGAGTTTACTTTTAAGTTTTGGAGTCGCCATTTAAGTATTGCTAAGCTTATTTTAAACTTGGGTCCCTAAGTGATATGCCTTGATGTATTAAAGTTTGAGAATGAGTGCTTGGAAAAAGGCATAATGAAATAAGCTGGAATCTTTCTATTTCCCTTCATGGCCTATAGCCTGGACCTCAGATCATGTCACTTGGAGGTGCAGAGGCCATTACTGCACATTTCACATTTCTGCATTTTCTTTGTGCTTCTGATCTATACCCTAATGACCAGGTATTAAATGAAGGACTGTTGGAAGACTTTCTTCTCTTTCCCCCTTCCCCAAATTAATTTTGAACAGAGAAATTTCATTTAATGTTTACACCGAAGTAGAAAGAGCACATTAGCTTTTCAGATTAGTTCTTCTCATCATCATAGACACTGGAAAAAAAAAGTCTCAAATTCTGTGTTGGTTGAATTGTTGCAGTGTCAGAAGTGCAACAGCATCTATGTATAAATATCTGACTCAGAAACGGAAAACAAATAGAAAAAACCATATTCATTGTGCAAACTAGATGAAATTTAGCAGCTAATCTTACAGAACTTTTTTTAAAAGGTTTGTGTTGCTGGTTTTGATGAAAAAGTGAAGCATGTGCAGGACCGAAGATTATTTTTACTGATGTAAAGAAAAAACCGTTTGTCCGTTAGGTTATAAACCAAGTTCTAACCCAGTGTTGCTTGTTTGCCTTCGCTTCATGAGTTTGCATGGTACCAGTGTGCAAATAACAGGAATTTTGGGATTGCAGCTCAGAGCTGGATTCCCTGTTGCTTCCTACAACATAATGCTTGGGCTTGTGAACACATCTCTCCAGCCTAAGAATTATGCCAATCTTGAGGTAACCAGAGGAACTGCAATAGGTAAAATATAACGAGTTAAATTAGAAGATCTGTGTTATCACTTCTTTTCTTTTTCTTTTTTTCTTTTTTCCCCCTACTGATTCATATACTTAACTTCATTCATGCTCATTGGTTGTCCTTGTTTCTGAAAAGGAACTTAGGAACATACTGAAAAAACTGAGAAGTGGGGGGTGGTGGACAGTAAAAAGCTTGGCTAAGAGGACAGTCGTACAGTTGCACGGGTTTCCCAGAGAGGCTGTAGAGTCTCCATACTTGGAGATACTTCCAAGGGGACCCTGCACTGACCTCGAGTAACCTGCTGCTGGTGTCCCTGCTCAAGCAGGGGGTTGTGCTACATGACGGACCCTGAGGTCTTTCTGAGCCACAGCGTTCCTGTTAGTCTCAGAATTCCCCTGCTGTAGGCAGCACTGCTACTCTGGCGGGGAGATCAGAAGTCATGTGTAGACTTTAGTCTTAGACTGTCACTCTCATATTTTAGACCTTGTGATTTTGCTGCCTCAGTTCAGTCACTACTCATTCATTTGGAGTGATGGCCATGATTGCCTTGCTGGCATTGCCCAGTACACCCTGCCTGAACTGTCACTGCCCAGCAAGGGATGGCACACACTGAGCAGCTACTCCAAGTTACTTCAGGCAGCAGTCTCTAATCCCACGTCTTTTGTCTGTTGTCTCCTCAGGCACCACAGTGTAGCAGAGTGGTAGGAGGAGACACTGGTGAAAAGAGGATGAGAAAAGAGTAAAATTAATGGCAGTACTGTGAGAAAAGTGTAAGTAGAAACTAAAGGGACAGAGCCAACATGGACTGAGTTCTTACACCCATCTTGCTACTCTGCTTGAATCTCGCTGTGGAATCACCAGAAGCTGAGGAGGGGATGTAGGAGATTGCACATGCTGTGCAGGGTTCATGGGAGGAGGGGAGGAAGAAGCAGATCTCATGGGATCCCTTGGAGGCTAATGAAAAACATTAAACCACAGTCCCATACACTGTATGCAGAGTTGTACTCTAGAGACCTGGTGAATGGTGCAAAAGAACGTGAGCTCTCTGGGTAGGAAACGAAACTACAAAAGTAGAGAAAAGAGAAAACAAAATTTTAATTTTTTTTATATATATAAAAAGCAACAAAAAATGCACTTGAAAGGTGTAGAGAGTTCAATAATACCTTTCACATTAACGTATGGCTATAACTTTAAATAAAAATGGCAAAAACTAATAGCTTGACTTGTGTTTCAGAAAGATTATTTTAAATCTCTTTCTGCCGTAAGGCTGTAGGTGATGATTTTGCTTAAAGACTATTTATCGTGATGAGATTTGGAACACTTGTCCTGAAAGCGTTTGCTAACATAAATCCAAACAGGTGTGACTGTGAATAAATTCAGACTGGAGCTGGAAAAGCAGATGAGTTCAGCCTCCTTTTAGAGGGGTAGGCTAGGACATGTTGCTGTTTACAACAGGCTCAGAGAGTTGGCTACAGGAGGTGAAGATTTGGTAGCAGGATTACACTCAGTGACTCAGATGAGAATTTCCATTTCTGGCTAAATAGTGTGATTGGAATTTAGACAGTATTTTTTTTTCCTGAAGGAGACACATTTTAAAAATATGACCATTTATTTTCTTAACATATTATTCTCTTTTATTTTTCTTCATTTTTGGAGAGTAATGCTATAGATAAATGGGAAATAAACTTGTGCAATGCTTTCTTGCAGATGGATATGAGCAAGGGTGAAATACTCCTTTTTATTAATTTTAGGGAACAAAACCCCACCTTCGAAGGAGCCAGTAGCAGCTCAATCTGGCAGCATTCAGTTGATGTTTGCAAACTGGCCTCAGAAAGAAGATAAATCTGGAGGAAAAGATTTTTAAATAATTACCTGATATTGAAAAATTTGCTAGAACTACAAGGTATATATATTTTTTTTGTGGCTAGTATTCGTGTATTTGCAGATTTCTTTGGTATGTAAGAAGCCCTTTTCTATATTGCACGCTAAAAGTAATTTTATTTAGAATTTCCCTGACCTATAATTTGGGTTGTTGATATTTGCTTTTTCTTTTTTTTAATAATTTCATTTGTTACAATTGCTTACTGCAGACAAAAGAACAGAATCTTGTCATTTAAGTATGTTCTAAAATCTAAGTGGTAAAACTTGGTTAGTTTTTACAGTGGAAATAGTATTTGATTTTGAAAATATCTTTTTGGTGGCATTTTTCTATATTAATGCTCAAATAAAAATAAGAGTTTTATTATGCAGTACTTCAAGTACTAAAAATATAGTTGTCTTGTGTTTGATTATTTTAAAAAATTGAATATTTAAAGGAGAATAATCTGCAATGAAACAAGGCTAGAATTATGTGTTTATGTTTCAGATATTTTGTTTTTTAAAGAGTCTGATTGCAGTTCTATATAGAGATACTAATTTTGTATCTGTTCAGTTCTAAATAGCTTTCATTGACAATTTTTATGGCTTTCAATAGCACAGAAATTACAGGTTAGATCTGCCAAGATGCCTCGGGGATTATCATAACTGTTGATTCAATCTCTGTATCATCTGTGGCAGCTAAACATAAACACCAGAAGGCCAAAATTGGTCAGATATGAGTTTTGGCAATTTTGTCAAATCACTTGGTTTGAAATAATCCAAACCAACAAAAAACCCAAAATCATCTGTAGATTTTGTCCTTTGAAACTTGCTAGGTAACTTCAGTGTAACTGAAGTTTTGCCTTCTACATTCTTTAGGTGGAGATAAACTGGTTGTGTCTTCACAAATAAGATCATTGAGATTTTGTTTTGCAATTATACAGTAGGAAGAATTTCACTGCTCATTTTATTGGCTTCATCAGTTTTGAGGTAATGGACTTGAATGGTATTTGTGGGCTCATGTTGCTATATGGCTATAAATCAACAGCCTGCTTATTTGTTCCAAAATACTATTAATTTCAGACTGTGCTGAGGCAAATACATCTGCAACTGTTGCCAGGCTGTGTTCCCACTATCCCAAGAAATCTTTCAAGTTCTGCTTGTATTGTCTTCCTCTGACTTTGTCTGAAGGGCAACTTCTATACAGGCATTGATATCTTGCTTGGACACATTACCGTGTAAAAGCAACCCTGAACTCTTAATTTCATGTGCTCATTAGAAAGCTGGGTGCATTTCACAAGAGAAAGAAGTAATAATATTTTTGTCCCAGCCAGTCTGATTGTTCTGCTTTGTCAACCTGAACTTTCTGTAATTTAAACTGGGCCTATTTCTTGTGGATTTGTTTACTGTCCTGTCGGATGTGTTGGTCTATCCAGCTAACAGCTGCTTTGCACCAGACAGGACAGCCTTCCGATGGTGTTTCTGGTAAGCTGGTGTACCAGTGCCATGACCACTGGCTGTGGGCACGATGCTTGTTGTAACTTCTCATCAGGCTGAACAAGATTCTGGGCCATGTGTCAGGCTTTATTGTAGTCTCCTTAACTCTGGCAACCAGCCCACTTCTTAGACTCAAAAGGTGTTGCCTAACAAGCCCTTAAATTCTAACAGTCCACTTTCTCAAAAATGATGGCTTAGAAACCCTTAGATTTTGTACACTTCACTAAGTTCTCAACTCTCACAAAAAACTTCTCAAGGGTGCTGGCTAACAAGCCACAACACATAACCAAATGCTGGTTAGCAAGTCACAACATCACTACTCAAAGGTGTTGGCTAAAAAGACACAGCACCATTCTACAAGCCTCCCACTCTCACAACAAACTTCAGTACTAGTAGAATATAATAGCCATGCTTTGCCCATGGCAAGGCAAGGGAGGAGAGAGATAATGAGAGAAAAAGGAGACAACAAAGAGTATCAGCAGTCCTTAGATTTTGTGTTGGTCTGCTGCACAGATAGTTTGGAGCTGGGGAAAGCAATGCAAGTGAAAGAGAGAGGAAAAAGAGAGCGAGGGGGCCTGATCCTCTTCTGTGTGTTGTTAAACCGTGCACGTCTCTCAGCGTAAAAGAGATTTTTCACACTGTTTTGTGTGCGCATGCACAGCCAGCCCTTTGAGCCCTCCTCCAGGAAGTGAGTCAAGAGGACTGAGCGCCCGTGTCAAGGTGAGCAGGAAGCTGGCTCAGAACAGCGCTGCCCCACCTCTGTAGGACCCTCTCCTCTGATCACAACTTTCCTGTCCTTAACCATGTCATGTTTGAGACAAAACATGCCAGTGCCTAGTCTTCCACTCCTAGACACACTACAGCTTGCTCTTGAATATACATACACAGACTTTTAAAGAAGGACGGCTTCAAAGGCACCAATTGAATGAAATTTTGTCATTGCGTGCATCATGGAAGTTCATAATTATTTCCTTAACACCTCATTTCTTGTGGGGTAGTCTTTATCTTAATAAAGTGTTTGCTGTTGCTCTCTGGCAGAGAGTTTGTATGCAAAGTGTCCATTGTAAACACTGGGAAAGTAGATTTAGAGAAAAAGGGAGGTTGACATAAGTAACAGAAGATTACTTTCATAATTCCTTTTGGAATTTTGACAAAAAATTGTCTTAAATATTGATTTTTTTTCTTCCTTTATTTCTTTGCTCTTGAAACCTAGCAAGATAAAGGATGCACTTGTAGAAATACTTTTACAAATAAAAAAGAGAAAGCTAGAGAAAGCTGAATCAAGAGAAACTCAAGAACCTTAATGAACTAGATGTCAAGTCAATTATGATTTTTTTTTCTTTTTTTTAAACAAGAACTAGGCACAAGCATCTAATCTTTTTTTCCCTCAGGGATTAAACTGAGGCAAGTAAGACAAGCTGTTCAGCAAATTTGATCTTTGGTAACTTAAAGGATTGAAAACTAGACAAAACATTGTACAGCTCATTATGTTCAAGGTAAAATTTTTGTTCTTGGGAAATGTATACTTTTTGAATTCAACTCGTATCAGCTGCTTTGGTGTTACCAACCCTTCAACCCAAACCACAGTTCTAGTAAAGACTTGGCCAGTTTAGGTCCTCCCATTTGGATATCTGGATTGGGATAGGACCATGCCTATTTTGTGCTGCTCTCCTGGCATGGCCTTCCTGGTGGGTTTCCAGACATTAGTGTCCATGCATGTGAATGTGTGGCAAAGTTGTGATGAGACAGTGAGGGCCTGGTGTCCTGGCTGGCATGTAATACTAGACATATTCCTTGATACTGCCTGAAGAACCAGTCTTGTGTCCCTGTGAGGAGTCAGTCTGTGTTTGGTACACTTCTGGAGCAGAGCTTTCAGTTTAGTTTCCCCCAAATGGAATTTGTTTTTTTGAACATCCCAGCTGCTCTGTAATCCAAGCCAATGAAGGAAATCACTTTAAAACCTCACTACTGCTGTGAACAAAACCGGTAGCATAGACACAGATTATTCTTATTGACCAATTTCCTTCCCTATTCTAGCTAACCATGTCACTAATTTGTGTCAGCACTAGATCTGCTCTGACAAGACAAATAACTTCTTATGAAAGGTTGGACCTTCAGGCTTTAAAGCTACCTCTGCACTTACAGAAACACAATCAAAGGCAAAACCAGATATTTTGGATATAAGTGGAACATTCTTTTAAGAACACCCTTTAAAACTCATTCTCTCTCTAGAGATTGAAGTCTAGTTCATGTGACTCCAAGGCTTCTTGCACACAAAGCAGTTCACCTCTCTTTATCTAAAGAGGAGCAGAAACATTCTGCATTTAAGCAGAAACTTATTTCTGCATAGGTAAGGCACTCTGACTTGCTTCTGCATAGACACAACTCAGAGTGCATCTGATTCACGCTGGTAAGTTTTTGCTTTAGTCTCATTTGTTGAATCCAGCCTAAGTTGGATGGCTAACCCAGTACTGAGCTGTCATAGCAACCAGATTGTGTAATTTGTTCACAGTGCTTATCCACATTTATCTTGAAGCCCAGTTAGGCTGTTTTTCCTCTCATGAACAGGCTGATCTAGAGCTTCACTGTTCTGTCAGCCGAGAAGCTTGTAATTTCCATAGTAAATTTATTTGCAGTGCCAGCTTTCTTACTTTGCCCTAAATACCTTTTAGGTATTGATGTTTATGCCTAACGTATATATAGGGAGAAATCAGCTTTTCTCTGATCTTTGGTGGTTTTTAGTCAAAATGAGTTGAATTTTTAGTTATCATTTGTTTAATATACTCTTTAACCTTCAGATCTTTATTGGATTCCAGCTTCCATTTCATCCCATATTTTTTATAGTGAAATCCTTTTCCAACTCATTGCAGTTGGCCCTCACTCTTACTACCCTAACATGAAAAAAAACCCTTGCAAGTTATTTGTCAAACCTTTTTTGGCTTGGCTTATTGCATTTTTACGTTCAGTCTGCCAGAGTTTTATTTTGTCTTTTATTGTCCTCATTAAGACAGCAGCTTCAGGGGTTTTTTTGAAGAGCTGCTTCAAATAATATCCTACATTGGTAGTTAGCTGTTTTGGTTTTGCTTATATTTGCTCTGCATCACTCAATATATTCTGTGTAGTACCTACAAATATTTTGTCCTTCTGTTTGTCTGCTTGGAAGTTCCTTTATTGCAACTTCTTAATTTCCTATTTTTTCCAATCAAGCAGTATTTTTGGGGATTTGTTGGCTTTGCTTTCTCCTGCATAAATGCTTAATTTAAGGGCTTTATGACTGCTATTAAAAACTGGCTCTCTTGTAGCAAAACTCCAAATTAATATTTGCTTATCTTGTGGGTTATGTGTTTATCTGCTCTCTGAAGCATTTAATAGAGTCTAAAGCTTTTGTTTTGAAATCGTGCACAACTTTGATATTTACTTGTTTGTATGGGACCATCTTCTGTCTGCTGACATAGTTTGTCTCATCTCTGGCAAATACGTATTTGCCAAATATATATTCTGTATCGCCAGTCACCAGCTACAGCATAGTAGGAAAAATCAGGAATAGTAAAAGTGTACTGAGTGTTTCCTTCAATGTTCTGCTCAGGGCAGATATGTTTGAATTTTCTAGCTTTTTAAGAGTACCGTCAGTGAGTCTTTCTTCTTCCTCCCCTTTTCCTCCCCTCAAAACAGTGCCATGTAGCTAAATATCTACTGCTGGTAAGGATGTTTTCTGACAGCTACATTTCCTGCTATTCATTCTAAATGTCTTCTTAAGTTCTGCTGTATCATGCATCTCCTGTGCTATTTTCTTTTTAGTATGTTATGTTCTGAAACATGTCAACTAAATTGTCCTAGTGACTTTATCAGTTGCTGGCAAGTTACTAGACTAGCTTAGATCTTTTATTTTCTGATACCCTCCAATCTGACAGTATCTTTCTCATTGATGTGGTGAAGAAGTGACTGAATCTGATATGTCGGGATGGGGATTCTGCACATTTGAAGAACATGTCATTAAAATAAAGTCACCACCTTCTTGCACTTACATGAAGCAAGAAGAAAAAGCTGGAAATGCCTCAGCAGAGGTAGGAAGCTCCGAGTGGCAGTGCTGCTTAGGTGTCTCGCATCACTGTGTCTTGCAGTCCATCATGTTGTTCTCCTCTTTTCTCTGCTCTTGGCATCTGGATGCTGTGAGGCTTCGTGAGACAGACCTTGGGAAACATCTCCTTGCTGCAGAGTTTTCCTTAAGAGAATTCCCACAGAAGGAGCACAGTCCTGTTTTTAGAGCTTGTGTGACTGAAAAGATTTGCTTTGACCATCCTTGCTGACTTGTTTTGTAGCACAACCTGTAGGAGCTCTCCAAAAATTTTTGGAATATAGCTGGTTGAGGAAATTAGTAGTTATCATTACTTGATATCAATCTGATATCACCATGGTGTAGGTTTCCAATGGGTAATTATCTGTGCTGTTAAAAAGTGCTTTTCATTTCTAGTCTTTGTGTGTGTATTCCCAGTAGGTGGTGTGTCAGGGACAAGCAGGGAAACGTGACTCTTCTTGCTACTCTATTTTTCCCTACTGAGCTATATTACACGAAGATTATCAAACTCTTTGGGCACAGGGTAACACTGACAGCTCCTCTTTGGCAGCCAGCTAGTGCTGAAAATCTTTGAGAGTCATTTCTTCTCAAGACAGAGCAGTATGTCTAGCAAATGCCTTGTATCACATGCCTTCCCCCTCCCCACCCCCCATACATGCTTTTATATTTAGCTGTAATGGAAATTACGTTGTTTTCCTGAAGGAAGGTTATAAAACATTCCCTGTTGTATCTCTTCATTTAAAGTAGTATTTTTGTATTTATTATTCCAAGTACTGTATTTTTTCTGCACATCTGATTAGTAATGCTGTTAGTCTTGCATTCATGACCCTGAGGAAATGATGAACAAAACCTTTGAATTGCAATAGAGAATGCTTGGTTGTTGATTCTTCTCCATTCATCATTGCAATTTTTAAGTCTAGTAAACAGTTTTCTTTCATTTTATTAGATGGCAATTTGATTTGTGTCATGCTTTTACCATATTGTTGGAATTTTGTATCACATGCCTTACAGTAGGCAAAAGATATTACACAATGCTATTGTTCTTACCAGCCAAAAATCTTGAATTAAGATTTATTCAGTGAATTTAAGAAGAATCACTGTATACTTATATATAATAAACTTATATAATGGGATTGGTTGATATTATTTTATTAGTCTCTACTTCTGAATTAAAACCTTGATTTTCGGAAGCAGAACAGACTTACTGAATGCTGCTGTGGTTTTTTTTGCATTACTGTTATTGAGAATACCAGTTTCATTTTAAGAATTGTCTGATGTCAATATTAGGATTTCTTTTGTTTCCTAAATATTTTAGAAAACAGCCTTCCTTGCTTGAACTACTGCCTTATTTTTGTGTCCTTTTGTTTTAGTTATTATTACTTAGATTAGTTATTAATTTTCTAGAATTCCTGAAATGCTGCCTTGATATCTGTTTTCAGTCTATGAATGTATTGTCTGCATGTGTTTAATCTTGCCATTATCGTTTGATATCCAAAATTTTATTATCCCAAACTGTTACTAAATTTATAATTTTTCACTTGTTCATCTTTTAAACCAAAGGTGAACCAAATTTTAGTTTTCCTTTTTATTTTTTCAACTGTGATATTTTTGTGAATTATAGCTTTTCCCAAGAGCCAGGAAAGTATGCTTAAAAAGTTTTCAAATACCACTTATATTCTCTAGGCAAATGTTTGCTTTCAATTGATTTTAATCCTTGTTGTTTTCATGCCTGTGAAACTATTGCTTTAAAAGGAGAAAGGGCTTGTGTGTACATATATATATATCCACACACATATAGGATTTAGTCTTGATGCAATTATGACTTCTTGCAGTCTAGCTGTTATCAGTGGCATACTTGTGATTGTAAACTTTTTTTGTTAAATTATTATCTCTTCCTCTTTTGTCAAGTGATATATAATTTTCCCAAGCTGGCTCCAGCAATTTTTGATTTGAGAAATTTGAGAAATCTACTGTGTAAGATTTTTAGGGTATCCAAAGATTTTTTAACACTGAAAATTCAGAAGAAAATTCCCTGTGATGAGAATGGCTCACACTCTATATTTAGTTTTGCTCTAGTCTTCTGTTGAACTCTTTTATTCTTTCTTTGGATATTATTGTTCTTTGATCTGTTACTTTTCTTTCCTTGATTGTAAATTCCCATCTTTTAACATATATCACTAACTTTATTTGTAGCGTGCTTTATATATTTAATAACATACTTAATATTAAGAACATAAGAGCTTTTCTGGATCTATGCCCTAAGTTTCTGCTGCCTTCCTTTTTATGACCACTTTAATCTTGTGTTTCATTTTTGTGTCACTCATTCTTCTTTTTATATTGTTTCCTTACCTTGTCTACACATCCCACAACTCTCATGCAATTTTCTTTCTTGGCTTCTTTTTTCCCCTGTCCTCCTTTTTCAGTCTTTTACATCTCTACTCACAGTTAATAGCTCTAAAGAATGATTTACATTATCAAGTTTACTATTCTTGACTCTGTTCATTTAGTGTCATATTATTATTAAAACGATCTATCTTGAGAAAGTATTTGTTCCATTGAACATATATGTACCACTGGAATCATCAGGAATGCAGTCATTAACACCCTTTCCCCTCGCTTTGTTTTTATTTCTCATGTAACTTCTGCATTATAGTATTGGAATAAAGGAAACTGTGGATACTGTGACTGGTAAC
>WEIT01031078.1:15398-25648 GCA_013389985.1 Dryoscopus gambensis
ATAAATAAGGATCTGATATTACATCACATTTCTTTATGTGTAGACTAGGCATAATGTTAAGCAGTGTTTAAGTGGATAGTCGGAATATAGGCCAATGTCCTTTTAGTATCTTCTCATTCCAATAAGACCATCTGGATTCCATATTTAGGAAAAACTTTTAAGACTGTTGTAATTTTTTAAACTGAATTTAATAACAGTGGAAATTCCATTATTTTGAGAGGTGAAGGGGAAAGGAAGAAACAGGTTGCCTGCTCTCAATGCAACCTAAAGAAATTCTGACTTGTGTTCCTGCATAGCTGCTGAGTTATCAGGAGGTAACTATCACATTGCCTTCCTGACACTTGAATAGGAAGGAAGAGAAGAAATCCAAGGGGTGATGAGCAAGGTAAAGAGAACAATATATCTTTTCTATATTTTTTATTATTATTATTTTAAATTTAGATAAATAGGTTTAAGTCTTAAAATGAGCATGAATTTCTATTCCACATCAAAGCCCCCCTTCCCATTTTCTGAGAATAAATGGGATTGCTGCGGAAATTTGTAAAATGCCATCTCCAAAATATAAGGTACAGAAAAAATAAACTTAATTTTCCCATATAGTAAGTGTAAAAAATACTAGATTCAAATTTAAAGAAATTTTAAGGCAATATATTTCTAGGAGTAATTTTATTTATAAAACTGTGATCTTAACATAATGCCTTGTCTATTGTCAACACTTGGACTAAGGCAGTCCTGAGGAAAGATACAGGAGAATGGGGAGGGGGTTTTGTTGAAATTGTGTTGAAAACAGTGATAACTGAGGCAGATATGTGCATTTCAGACTGTGATTCTCCAGTCTTCCACTAGAGAAGACTGTGTTTTTCAGGTTTTGGGGTTTGTTTTTCTTGTGTTTTGTTTTGCTTTCTTTCACCTAAAAATCAAAATTATATTGCTAGTGTACTAATAAATGAAAAATAAAACAATTCCTCTGCCTACTCTTTTGGTATACTGGAAAAAAAATCCCCAGCATCCGTAACATTCCCGAAATGAACATCCTTAATGGAACTGAAGGATGTGTATCTATATAACTACTAACACTGAGAGACTTGGACATGTGGCCTGGGTATGGGGATGAGAATAGCAACATTCACGTATGCATTGGTTTTTTAATGACTGCAGAGTGACCTATATATCAGCTCAGAGAACTGTAAAGGCTCAAACCCTAATATAAAACATTGCCTTGGATACAGGCAAACGTGTCAAAATTATATTGACAAACAGATTATACTTCTTCATTTGCATCCGAAATAGACTCCTTCTAAAGTTAGTATGAGAAATAATTCTAGCCAGTGCCAGTTCCCTCCCCATCACGTCTGGAAAATGCTTGGGAGAAGACTGAATGTCCCAGTGAAATTCCATGCCAGAAACAGATGAAATATTCCTGTTCCAGAATAAGCAATATAAAACAGAGTATGCTAGTGTCCAGGGATAACCCCATTACTAGTAGTATAGACATAATGAAAGAGGGTGCAATCAATGAAAAATGTAAAGCTAACATAGGCACTCAGAAAAATGTCTGCTTGCTAACCACTGCTGCTGTGTTGAACCAGATAGTCCCAGTATCTTTTAATAGCAGCTAACTAAAGATAGTCTATAGTTCCAAAACTTAAAAAGTCCAATTTTAATCAAAAATAATTCCCAAGGCTTAGAATTTATTTCAGCATCTGTGGAAATTATTGGGGATTGGTTGGAGTGAGTAGGAACAATATTTTTGTTTATTTTTAAGATATTTTCTTTTCCCCAAGAAAAATTTCCAAGACAATCAGAAATTATCCTTTATTTTGTTTTGTCTTGATTCAGTTGCCAGGAATAAAGTGACTACCTCAATCCTCCTGATCATTTTCTGCTTAAAACTCAGAAAGACCTTTATATTCTCCCTATCCACATTTTTGAGAGTTAGCCTTCTAAAGAGTCTGCTAAAAGCAGTAATTCAAAGGCAAAGGTTTGATGGTTAAGGTTTTACCATATCATTGAGTAGATATTTAGTAAGAACAGCAAATTACTCATTTGTACCCAGGAAACTAACCCTTAGCTAGATTGTCTTTGACCTCTTGTGGCACAGTTCCCATCTCCTGTGGTGTCCTGGCAACAAAGTCCTCCTGAAATTTCTCTCTAGACTGTGAGCTGATCATGCAGGAATTGAAATGGTGATGCCAGGCATATACTTTGCATGTTCTAATGAGTTTTGTTCTATTCCTCAGGCCAGCTGGCTGTGCAAGCTTTAGATAATGTACAGAAGCCAAAGCCAAAAAAGATCAGATTAATAAAAAAATAGCTGCAACTCAAACCAGACATATCTTAAGGGTTTTAAAGGCTTCACAAGGCTGTAAAAATAATTTTCACCTAGTGAATATGAATAGCAAAACTGATACTAGGGAACTTGTATTATATAAATACTGCATAGCTTTCCCTTTTTTGGTAGCATTTCATGCAAATAAAATTAAAAGGCTTTCTCACTTGGCCTAGCAGAGCTCTGGCTAGGTGTGAAGCAGAGCTGCAGTTTACTCTCAGTTCCCTCATCCTGAGGCAAGAGTAGTGGGTTGCAGTATGATAATAAGGAGACCGAATGAAAAGACTAGATTTGATTACATTTGGTAGTAACAGGTGTGGGAAGGACATAAGAAAGAGCTATAGAATTTTTTTCCTAAGAGCGTTGGAGGCTGAAACAGGCTATATCATACTTTCAAATGTAAAGCCTTGTTTCTGCTGTCAAGTATAAAGAAATTTTACTAGCTTAACATATAAAAATTGCTGTCAAAGGTAATGCTAGAAAGTCCGCCCATTTTTGGCAGCTCTTGGGGACTATCTGACCCACCAAAAGGGTAAAACCATGCAAGTTTATGGCCACACCAGAGTGAGATGTAGTACTGAAGGTTTCATCATGGGATTATTTTCACATAGCTCTAGCTAGACACAAGTATAACAGCATGAGGACACGTCTCTTGCAGTGCATGTGGCAGTGGCCGCAGCACCCACATCAACGAATTCCTGGTAGATGAGCACCCAGGGCAATGGAATCTAACATTGTGGTCACGGCAAGTTCGGAACTGCATTTTGCATATTGTTCTGTTATAGGTTCATGATTCCTCCCCACCCAGTTTTATGTATACCCTTATGTTTATGCATATCCCTTATGAAATATGGATGACCTCTGGAAAGTTCTGTTGTATTCCATACCCCATTTGTTCATTCAAACAGAACCCTCCCCTGAGTTTGTCCTATTGGATGTTCTCCCCTGTCACCTCACAATTTACAGAATCTCATTAGTTGTAACCTGTAACCCTTTATTCCGCCCCTTTTCACTCCCATACAAAAGCAGCCGTTTGGCTTTGGCCCCCCCACTCGTCTGCTCTTTTCTGCTTTGTTCTTCATTCTCGTGTTTCTCTTCTATTAAAGTTCGGAGCTGCAGAGAGCCCCTCTCTGATCCTTTGCCTTTACCAGCGCTACTTTTACATCGGTCTGCAGTTTGCTCCTTGCATGGGAGCCAGCACTGCTCTGTTATTTTGCGTCAGATCTGCATCAGTTTCTGCTGCAACAAAGTCCTGCCCCGGGACACCTTTGGCTGTAGGTGCTGCTGCAAACCCCGGGCAACCTGCAACCAGCGTCACATGTCACCTTTTTTTATTGTGGCAAACACAGACATATTTTGTCTGGTCCTTAAAGGTATCTAAGAAACAAAGAATGTTTTAGAGCATCAGTGTATGTCCATAGAAATAGAATGAACAATAGTAAAACTGACATTTTAAATGCCTTAAAATTCTCCATTCCAGGCTGTGGACTCCCTGCTACCCCCTCCCATCACTGAAAGTGAACCCTTTTTACAGCAAGTAAGCATGTAGACATGAAATTTTATTCTACTAATGGAAAAACATAAAATCATAAAAAATGAGAGCGTCTCATACTCAAGCAATCAGTGTGATTGCCTTGTTGGATTTCATACCCTTTTTTGCCCATTCTAACACTGTCATTTGACTGTCATTTGGCTTTCCCAGGACAATCAATGATGAGTCTTTGATTCAGTCTAAATGGACTTGCCTCAAGGTACACATACCAGGAACACACAAAAGTGATAGATAATTCAGTCTGTATGGAATTCTGATTGCTCAGAAAATGTTGGGGGAAATGCAGCTGTTCTGAAGCAGCTACCTCCAAAAGCTATACACAGCAGTCAGGCATCATGTTTAACTTTTCTCCTAGGATGTCTGTTGCAGCAGTTTCTTTGTCAGAATGCAAAACTCAGTATGCAGGTTTAAATGCATTTTTTTTATAAGTACACAATGATACGCAAACATATAATTCTGTGTGGTGCAGGCTGGCTGCTCCCAGGGGGCCAGGTACTGCCTGCAGTGGATGCTTGGTTCAGCGGGGAAGGTGCTTCTGCCAAGGGGCAGGGCAGGCACCAGGAGGCAGCCAAGAGGAGCTCCAAGTCCACAGTATGGGCCACATTTGTAGTAAGAAGCCAATTGCACCTCTCAGGGTGCAGGTCAGTGAAGTGCATGGATAGACATGGATATGATTAGAACACAGCCGAGTTGTAGCCCAGGCATGGGCTGAGGGTGATAGGCTTTGCTTAGAAGGAGCTCCTAAAGAAAATAAGGATAAGACCTTGCCGAGGCTCCTAATTTTCGTCACAACGACCCTGCTGAAGTATCTCTTCTGCCTCTTGAAGCTCTTCAGTGAGAGAAACAATCTTGCAGATATATCAATGTTACGAAGGGAGGAAGGAGTAAAGATTAGGATGGGAAGAATGGGGTAGCTGGAGATGTTCTCCTAATTTAGTCTTCATTATCCAAATCTATTTCAATGGAAAAAATTAAATTAACTTGCCCATATTGTCTTTTGCCTGTGACACAAATTAGTGAGTGATCTCCCATTTTATACCTTGGCCTAAAAATTTTCTCCCTCAGTCCTTCTGTTGAGGGAGGGGAGTGAGAAAGTGACTCGGTGACCATCTGGCAGCCAGTAAAGATCATGGTATCATTGAATCATAGAATGGTTTGGACTGGAGGGGACCTTTAAAAATCATCTAGTCCAACGACTCTGCCATGGGCAGGAACACCTCAGGTTGCTCAAAGCACTGTCCAGTGTGATTTTGAATACTTTTAAATGATGGGTCATCCACAACTACTCTAGACAACCTATTGCACTGTCTTATCATTCCTACTGTAAAAAACTTTTTCCTTATGTTCAAACTAAACTTACCCTCTTTTAGTTAAGAGAACTATTCTGTCTTTTCATTACAGACCTTTATAAAAAGTCTTTGCATTTCTTAGACACTCCTTTTAGGTCCTGAAAGTCTGAAAGAAAGTCTTTCCAGGTCCTTCTCTTCCCCAGGATGAACTACTACAACTCTCTCAGCCTTTCTCTGTAAGAAAGATGTTGCAGCCCTCTGATCATTTTCATGGTTCTCCTCTGGATCTCCTTTAACAGGTCCATGTCTTTCTTGTGCTGGGGGCCCCAGAGTTGGATGCAGTACTTCAGGTGGTGTCTCACAAGAGCACAGTAGAGGGAGAGCATCTTCGTCACGGCATGTCCTTCTCAGGCAGCTATAGAGAGCAATGAGGTCTTCCCTCAACCTCCTTCTATCTAAGCTAGACAAACTCTAAGTCCTTAGCTGCTCCTCATAGGACATTCCTTCCACTTGGTCTTGTTGAACTTCATGACATTTGCATGAACCTGCTTCTCTAGCCTGTCAAGGTCCCTCTGGATGGCATCTCTTCCCTCAAACATATTAACTGTACCACTCAGCTAATTGCTGTGTGCTCAGAATTTCTCAGCATGCACTTGACCCTACTGCCTGTGTCACTGATGAAAATATTTAAAAGTCTTGGTCCTAGCATGGAGCCTTGAGAGGCACCACTCAGTACTAGAGTTTTATCTGGACATTGAGCCATTAACTGCAACTCTTCTGAAGTGGCCATCCAGGAAATTTTTCATTGATCTGGAATCGGGTTTACAAAGATAGAATACCAGGACCATTTTGAAATTCATGTTTCTTGACATTTGCTTTGTGCATAAAATATTCTTGACCTTTTCATCTATGTTCGAGAATCTAGGCCTAAAGATTTTATATTGCTTTCTGTGCACAGCTGGAGTCACTACTGAGATTGAAACACCCATACTTTGAAGGAAAACAAAATGAAATTATAGTTCTATGTTTCTTGTTTCTTCAAGTATAGAAATGTGACACACTGGGGTTTATTGTAATACTAACAAGAGATTTGTGATGGGTTGACCTTGTCTGTTCTATCACTTCTATCCTTCTCAGCAGGATATGGAGAAGAAAATAAGATGGAAAAAACTTGTGAGTTAGGATAAAGGCACTTTAATAAAGCAAAAGCAAACACCAAGCGCAGAAGCAAAGGAAAGCAAAACATTTATTCTCTAGATTTATTTGCTACTTCCCATAAGCAGGTGATGTCCATCTGCTTCCCAAGCAATAGCACTTCAGTACACATAGCAGTTGTTCTGGAAGATAAACAACACAAGATTTCAGCCAGGCATTGTAGCATTTGCTATTTCCTGATCTTGTACAGAAAACTGAGATGCAAAATGAAACATTTTCAAATCATTATCAAATTTTATGGGTTTTTTTTCTCTTCATAAACAACTTTTGAAAATGCTAAAGCTTTACCTCAAAGTTTTCCATTACCACCACTGTTTTTCCAAGCATCTCTTAAAACATGTATTTTATCTATTTTACCAGGCACTTGCAACTCATCTACCAGCTGAAGACTTAAAAGATGACCTGTTTCTTTTCACTTTTATCTATAGACTGCTGTATTTCAACTGTAGCAATATTTGGTATTGTGGTTCAGCAATGTAGTTCAAGAGCAGATATTACCTTTGGCTTAAATCAAATGGACAAGATTTGTGTAAGATATGTAAATTTAAAGTAAAATTTAACCCTGTCCAATATTTCTTATTCAGCAGTAAGTTGATGATTCATTCATTCATGTCTATTATACATTGGATAAGGAACTGGAATATCTTTGGTTGTTGTAATGCAGTTTGCTTGTGCAGTTGAGGAATTACAATCAGGGAGAGAAAGAAAAAATGATTGACATGAATATGTCTCATTATTCTGCTGAGAACTTGTTTTGACATATCAGTCAATGTAATTCATCAGTGTTACAATATCATTGATTACAAATTTGCTTCCCTTTGATCGCATCAGAAATTCCTTATCAAGATAACATATAACATGTATTTTCCAGAAGATCTTAACTGTTTTAACAGTGTGTCTCACCTCCTCCTACTGAAAACCATACAGACCATCTACTTGTAATTTGGGTTACTAACTGAAGTATACTACAAGAAAAAGTAAGTTTAGATATTGTCTTTAAAGTTATTTCCTAACTTAATCTGAAATCTGGAAGTAAATAAAAACCCACAATAATCCAACATGCCTTTGGGGCTATCTAAATGCTAATAGCCTGGAAGACCCAGCAAGTTTGCAGATGATACATACCTGAAGGATGGGGTACCATCCAAAGGGACCTGGACAAGATGAAGAAGTGGACCCTTTTGAACCCTTCAAGTGTTTAAGGCAAGGTGGAACGGTGCTTTGAAGATGTCCCTGCTCACTGCAGTATGTTTGGACAAGATGACCTTCAAAGGTTCCTTCCTATCCAAACTATTCTATGATTCTCTTACTCTGTGGAGAACACAGGGGTAGATATAGTGTCCCATGCTCAAGGTCTTGGCCATGAAATACCTTCTACATTAGAGTGGGATAAAATGAATGAGATTCCAGAGTTCTGCATGGGCAAGAGTGAATCGATATTCATGACAAATAATCATGTAAAAATTACCTTCCTGCCTTGGTCACAGTTTTCCAGAAAAGTGCTCATTCTGCATCAGCTTGAAGTTATGGAATGCATTAACTTTCAGGGCCAAAGGAAAACGAATTTTTCATTCCTAATTATTTCTAGATTTTCTCTAAGAGCCAGAACAATTAAGCAAGCATTTATAGATCTATAGCAGGAACCAGAGTGTAAATCATCGATCTATCATCTGTGTTCTTTGCCTTACAATGAACCAGGTGTGGCGCATGATTCCTCATAGACTATGTGTTGATGTTTTAGAACTCATCATAGGATGATGGCAATAGGAAAATTAGAACTGTGGATTTGAAAATCACAAGGCTAAAATGGAATTTGATCTTTTTCATTCTCCTGAGGCAATTGATCTTACAAATGAAATACTAGATTTAAAGGAAAATAGTCTATATTTGAAAGGAAGAAGAAATAAAATACATATTTTTGTAAACAATATTTGTAGGCATTCACTCTACATTTTGAGCAATAGATCCAAAGCTGCCCTAAAGTCTATATGTATCTTCTTCAAAAAAACTTCCAACGGTTCAGAAACAGATCAGAAATACACCCTTACTTATTTTTTCTTATGGGCTAACTTTAGACAGCTAACAGGATTTTACTTGGGATTTTCCTCATGCTATGTGCTGTAGTTTTCATTAAGAAGTCTGGACACATGTATTAAAGCTGAAGGATGTATCATGGAGAATACATTTAAAAGGTCTTGAACTGTTTTTGTACATAAGATCTTTTTAGAGAGAAAAGAGAAAAGAATAGCTAAATACTTACTATACTTCCGACTTTAGAGTTGAAGAAAAAGTTCTAAAAATATTAAGCTATAGTTACATTTTTCCATCAAACCCACTCTTTGGAATCTGCAGATGGGGAATTCAGTGAAATTTGTTATGTTTTTATAGCTCAGGCTATTATATTTTGAGGTTCTAAATAAAATGAGAGTCATAGGAATAAATATCAGAAGTGAAAGATTATTCTTCTACCTCAAATAAAATTGAAATCAATACAATAATTCTGTTTAGTTTTCTTATGAAAAATGATATAGTATCACCCTCCCTCAAATGATAACCCACACCAACTCAAGGCTAACCAGAGCTGGTGAAAAAGCAGAATGTATTTCCATACTTTGATAAGTTTTGAAATAAAAAATAATACTTTTTAAAAATCCTAGGGTTTTTATGAGATAAGCACAAGAGTGTGTCTAAGGTGAGTTTGGGGGTGTTTTTCTGAGATTTCTTACATAAGCAAAAGAGAAACACAAATTCAAAACTATTAAAAATATAATTATCATGTCATTCATTTGAAATCTGAGATGTCATCCTAGGAGATTTTCTAACACACTTGATCACTTATCTAATTTGTGTTATTGCTTCTGAGCATATTCTGGTATAAGAAACAACTCTTTTGTAGTCTTGCTCTAATTCAGTCTTACAAGAGTTGTTGAATTTTCCACTCCACCATTCCATGTTTTCAGTTATCTTATATCCAGATTATTGTTTTGGGAAAAAGGAAGCACATTGTATACACAGAGCCAAAAAATAGACTAATTAATAATTTACCAATCCATGTTGTCTAATTATTGCACAAATGACTCATTAATAGATCTATTCTCATTTTAATACATAAGTTTCAGTTCTTTTTGTATGCTATGCTCAACCTTCCATTGGTCCTTTAATAAGTTACAGGAAGAAGGTGGATTTTAAGGAAATCATCACCATCCTGAGAGTTTGTCTAGAATGATGAACATGGTGTTGGGGGTTGCTTTCTCCTCAGTCCCAGCTTTGTTTGGGGCTATCTTAATGTTTTCTAAGACAGCCTGTTTCCTTTCTCCTGCTTTCCCGATAGTTCTTGAAAGATGTACAGAATACTCCTCCATCTCACCACTCCCATGACTAACCATGCTAGAGTAAGAATAAATCCAGTGAACTGGAATGTTTTGCAGAGGAGTTAGAACATGAAGAGACCATTCAGGTAGAAAAAGTGAGACAAGCTGTAATGTTCCTCAATCTGGTTTATGACTCCTTGGATAATAAGATTTCAAGAATCTTTAAATACCTAGTAGTGAAAATAAAGTGGATTTATTTCTTTCAATAAACATGACCAGTTCTTTAAAAGAAAAGTAATAATTTTTAATGCAATAGCATTAGTGTATAATTGGAAGTATGTCTTCCATTTTACTTCTGAAAAACACATTTAAGTCTGTAGAAGATAATGTTACCTGCTGGTTTATTGACTTAATTAAATGATGCAGTTTTAATGGATGAACAGAAAACCTCTTGGCATTTCCTTGAACATTATTTTTCTGATTTATTAAGAGGCAATTTGTGAATAACTATTAGCATTTTATTAAATGGATGTGTCTTGCAAAGTCCCTATGTT